>JAOPHQ010000351.1:7500-95514 GCA_030340625.1 Merluccius polli | reverse complement strand
GCAAAAAAAACAACAAAAACGGCCGTATCTCCGGAACCGGAAGTCATGGAGACTTGGGGGTGGGCTCATTGTGATTTTTAGGCCTCATTTAGGGGGGGTAGAACTTGGTTTCATCCACATGGGATATTCCTATCTGAAGATATTCGCATGTGGGTAGGGGTACCCATTACCTCGCTGAGCCTGTAACCTAACCCTAACCCTAACCCTAACCCTAACCCTAACCCTAACCCTAACCCTAACCCTAACCACACCCTAACCCTAACCCTAACCCTTCGCATGTGGGTAGGGGTACCCATTACCTCGCTGAGCCTGTAACCTAACCCTAACCCTAACCCTAACCCTAACCCTAAACACTTAGGAAAATTTTCATCACATCATATGACATGATACTTTTTGGAATAACTCCGGAACTATAAGTCCCATATGGGATGTTGAGGTACCCTCGGATGCGCCTTCCCAAGACGCTTCTATGGATACCAGGACCATGTCTCTAGCACTTTCCGATCTCGAGTTATTTCCGATAGTATCACTTCGAAAATGGTGATTTTTCTATCTCGGGAACCGTAAGTCCTAGAACCTTGGGGATGGTTCCAAACTGTCCGGAACGGCCTACAAAGTGGGGATAGAAAGTGGTTTGAAGTCGATCGGACTTACCGTTCTCGAGTTATTCCCGATAGTATCACTTCGAGTGGTTTTCATCCCCATACCTAACCCTAACCCTAACCCTAACCCTAACCCTAACCCTAACCCTAACCCTAACCACACCCTAACCCTAACCCTAACCCTTCGCATGTGGGTAGGGGTACCCATTACCTCGCTGAGCCTGTAACCTAACCCTAACCCTAACCCTAACCCTAACCCTAAACACTTAGGAAAATTTTCATCACATCATATGACATGATACTTTTTGGAATAACTCCGGAACTATAAGTCCCATATGGGATGTTGAGGTACCCTCGGATGCGCCTTCCCAAGACGCTTCTATGGATACCAGGACCATGTCTCTAGCACTTTCCGATCTCGAGTTATTTCCGATAGTATCACTTCGAAAATGGTGATTTTTCTATCTCGGGAACCGTAAGTCCTAGAACCGTGGGGATGGTTCCAAACTGTCCGGAACGGCCTACAAAGTGGGCATAGAAAGTGGTTTGAAGTCGATCGGACTTACCGTTCTCGAGTTATTCCCGATAGTATCACTTCGAGTGGTTTTCATCCCCATACCTAACCCTAACCCTAACCCTAACCCTAACCCTAACCCTAACCCTAACCCATTACCTCGCTGAGCCTGTAACCTAACCCTAACCCAACCCTAACCCTAACCCTAACCCATTTTGGATTCGACACGTCCTGAGACTTGATCAATCTCAGGCGGGCCTTCCTTAGGTGAGGGTGTATAGATGGTAATGGCCGAAACATCCGATGATCCTGAGGTCCACTACTGATGATGTGTCCTAACATTTCGATAGTACGTTTATACTAAACCAGGAATACAACCTAATTCCAAACCGAGCCAACGGAATATAGGGTTTTAAAACCATTTCATCCCGGTTAAAACTCACTCCAAAGGTGACTCCTATTTTTTTAAATAAATAAATATACCAATCAAATAATGACTCATCGAAAAGACGAAAGAAGAAAGAAAAACCTTTAAGTCTATAGTATAAAAACAATACTGGTTTTAATACAAGACAGATAACTAATTCATTTTAATAATGCATTAATGTTAAAAGGGGCGTGACGAGAGAGCTGCGGATGACTAGTTATTGGCGAGTGCATTGCCTTTGATCCCCCATTCAACTGCCCAGTCGTCGGACGAGGTGGGGGGGGTCATCGAGATAACTTATACAAACCTAACCCTAACCCTAACCCTAACCCTAGCGGTGTTAACAACTGGTTTGTGCTGATCAGGTGGTGAGTGTTACACACACACACAACCCTAACCCTAATTTGTATGTCACAAAATGTGGGTACCAATCGACTCCAAATGCTCCGAAACGTACTCCTATACACTTTCTGTGGGCACTGTTTTTGGAACACACTTTGGACTTAGAACAATTTTTGATTTTCCCCATTCGTTTCAATGGGGAAACTTTAAACGGCTATATCTCCGGAACCAAAGGTCATGGCGACTTCTAAGTGGGTGGCGTCAGACCTAATTCGTGGTCTCTGAACACGCCTGAGGTGGTCCCATGTCGATCCCCCTTTCCGTTCCGGAGATATGGCAAAAAAAACAACAAAAACGGCCGTATCTCCGGAACCGGAAGTCATGGAGACTTGGGGGTGGGCTCATTGTGATTTTTAGGCCTCATTTAGGGGGGGTAGAACTTGGTTTCATCCACATGGGATATTCCTATCTGAAGATATTCGCATGTGGGTAGGGGTACCCATTACCTCGCTGAGCCTGTAACCTAACCCTAACCCTAACCCTAACCCTAACCCTAACCCTAACCCTAACCCTAACCCTCTAGTAGAGAATAATGAAAACAAACGATCAACAAATGATCAACTCTAAAACACTTTAACCCCAAAACCAATTCCATTTCGGATTCGACACGTCCTGAGACTTGATCAATCTCAGGCGGGCCTTCCTTAGGTGAGGGTGTATAGATGGTAATGGCCGAAACATCCGATGATCCTGAGGTCCACTACTGATGATGTGTCCTAACATTTCGATAGTACGTTTATACTAAACCAGGAATACAACCTAATTCCAAACCGAGCCAACGGAATATAGGGTTTTAAAACCATTTCATCCCGGTTAAAACTCACTCCAAAGGTGACTCCTATTTTTTTAAATAAATAAATATACCAATCAAATAATGACTCATCGAAAAGACGAAAGAAGAAAGAAAAACCTTTAAGTCTATAGTATAAAAACAATACTGGTTTTAATACAAGACAGATAACTAATTCATTTTAATAATGCATTAATGTTAAAAGGGGCGTGACGAGAGAGCTGCGGATGACTAGTTATTGGCGAGTGCATTGCCTTTGATCCCCCATTCAACTGCCCAGTCGTCGGACGAGGTGGGGGGGGTCATCGAGATAACTTATACAAACCTAACCCTAACCCTAACCCTAACCCTAACCCTAACCCTAACCCTAACCCTAACCCTAACCCCTAACCCTAATTCCTAACCCTAACCCCCATCCCTAACCCCCAACCCCAACCTTAACCCCTAACCCTAACCCCCACCCCTAACCCTTATCCCTAACCCCAACCCTAATCCCCATCCCTAACCCACAACCTAACCCTAACCTGAACCACTCCCACCCCACATCTCACTCCCACCATTCTTCATCCCATACCCCATCCAATCCACCAGCCCCAAACGGGCGATGGAAGGGGATATGCTTTCTGCTTGGGTGTCCGCCCTGCATCCTGTCCGACCCTTGCGGGGTCCGGCAGCCCTGGCGTGTGATCGGTTTAGGGGTTGGGCAGGGCATGGTCTCCCAGCCCCCGTCAAGCCCCAGCCCACCGTCACACACACATGCACACACCAGGTGGGCCGGCCGGGGCTTGAACGGGGGTTCCACAAGTGCCCATAAGTCCCTCCACCCGAGGCCAGGGACTGGCAGCAAGGCTTGGGGTCGGGCCCTGCGGGGGCCGGAGGGATGCTTGGGCGGGACATTGTTGGGACGTGGTCAACCGTTCCATTGTTTTAAAAGGATCCCTCTCTAGGACCTGGGAAAATGTGGGGAGGGAGGGGGTGGTGTGCCCGTGCAATCAAGGGTCCTTGTACCTGCATAAAGAAAAAAACAACAAAAACCTAACCTAGCCAGTGCCACCACCCTCAAACCCCTCCTGTGGACTAAGGCCCCATATAGAGAGCATTAGTTGTTTATTGTTTTACATCTTGTTTATTTTTTTAGGATCCAAACAAATTCTTTATTCAGGGAGAACAAATGGGAGAAAATATACATATAAATATACTTACCTCTAACAAAAACCTGTGGAAAAAGGGAAATAGAAAGCTACATGCTACTTACCTCCAGGTCCCCTGCAATATATACACAAAACCAACAATACTCACCAAAGATCCTCAAAATGGAGGACAAATCAACATGATTCGAAACACCTGTTTTAAAATGGCCGACCAATCATCCCTCTATTTAAGGGTGGCCACCAGTCTCACTCTTGGCACTTGTGGCCTGCGGCAGACAAAAGAACGTCTCCCTGCTGCAGGTCCACAGGTGCCATTTTTCCCTTTAAGTTTCTTTCTCCCAGTTCCCCAGTTTCTTTTCTGGTTTTGCATGAGTTTGGAGTGTGGGGGTGCAGTTTGATTTAGGAGTTTAGAAGTGGTTTTCCTTTGTTTCTTTTGTTTGTTCTAAATCCCTCTTTTTTGTTTGAAATTAGTTTGGGATTCATTTATTTAGTTTCTTTGATTTTGTCCCAACCCCCCTTTTCCCTGTCCCAATCCCTTTCCCCTACCATAGGGCCCCAGCCTGAAGAAGGGTAACCCACCCGAAACGTCGCGACGGGGCCTGGTTGCCCCTAGGCCTATTAGCCTAGGGGCATTTACTAAAAACTCCAGATGCCTATATGGTACAATTTTTTGATAGACGGAATCTGAGGCCAATATGGGATCTGAGGCCTCAGATTCCGTCGATACGGACCCCAAAGCCCATAGAGGCAGGGTCTTCCCTAACCCCTAACCTCCAACCCCTAACCCCAACCTTAATCCCTAACCCTAACCCCCATCCCTAACCCCTAACCCTAACCCCAACCCCTAACCCTAACCCCAACCCCTAACCCCAACCCCTAACCCTAACCCTAACCCCAACCCTAATTCCTAACCCTAACCCCCATCCCTAACCCCCAACCCCAACCTTAACCCCTAACCCTAACCCCCACCCCTAACCCTTATCCCTAACCCCAACCCTAATCCCCATCCCTAACCCACAACCTAACCCTAACCTGAACCACTCCCACCCCACATCTCACTCCCACCATTCTTCATCCCATACCCCATCCAATCCACCAGCCCCAAACGGGCGATGGAAGGGGATATGCTTTCTGCTTGGGTGTCCGCCCTGCATCCTGTCCGACCCTTGCGGGGTCCGGCAGCCCTGGCGTGCGATCGGTTTAGGGGTTGGGCAGGGCATGGTCTCCCAGCCCCCGTCAAGCCCCAGCCCACCGTCACACACACATGCACACACCAGGTGGGCCGGCCGGGGCTTGAACGGGGGTTCCACAAGTGCCCATAAGTCCCTCCACCCGAGGCCAGGGACTGGCAGCAAGGCTTGGGGTCGGGCCCTGCGGGGGCCGGAGGGATGCTTGGGCGGGCCCACCCAACATTGTTGGGACGTGGTCAACCGTTCCATTGTTTTAAAAGAATCCCTCTCTAGGACCTGGGAAAATGTGGGGAGGGAGGGGGTGGTGTGCCCGTGCAATCAAGGGTCCTTGTACCTGCATAAAGAAAAAAACAACAAAAACCTAACCCTAACCCTAACCCTAACCCAAACCCTAACCCTAACCCTAACCCTAACCCTAAACACAACCACACCCCCGCCCTGACCTAACCCTAACCCTACTGGGTTGACCTCTACCATGACCTCACCCTTACCATAACCGTACCACTGTCTGGCCTAACCCTAACCCTAACCATAACCGACCCCCACCCTGGCCTTACCCTGTCTTTACTGGGTTAACCTCTACCATGACCTCACTCTTACCATAACCACACTACAGTTAGGCCTAACCCTAACCCTAACCATAACCAGCCCCCACCCTGGCCTAACCCTAACCGCCTCGTGGACCAGGCCTAAACCTAACCCTAACCCCGACCCTAGCCTAACCCTAACCCTAGGCTCTCCTCAACCCTAACCCTAGCCCGCCCCACCCTGGGCTCTGACCTTTAATTTTCTTTTAATTTTCTTTTATTTTTCTATTTATTTTCTATTTTTTAATTGTTTTCCTTTCTTTCTTTTATTTATTTATTTATTTATTATTTATTATTTATTGTTATTATTTTTATTTATTATTTATTATTTATTATTTATTATTTATTATATTTTATTTCATTTCTTTCATTCCTTTATCCCACATTTGGGTCACTTACCTCCACTCTCCATGTTTCGGGGCTTTCTGCGCGTGCGTCGACCATGACACGTCTCTTACCTGCCTTTCGTTGCCTCCTTGGTTCTGTATGGACGACAATCACATCAACCCTGTTTATTCTTTGATGTCTCTGGCCTTCAGTCCTCCTACCGGAAGTAAATACATTGTTTGAGGATTCTTTACGTTCATATGGTCCCCATGCTGATCAATGTTTGACAACTGATGTCCGTATTAAAAACAAAACAAAAACAATTTTTTTTCTCTACATCGGGATCCACATCCCCTAATTGCTCTATTCAATTACCCACCAATGTTTGAGGAATACTGTTTCCGCTCCTTCTGACAATGTTTGACCATGATAATATGATTCTCAATAATGTTTGTTTTCGTCCATTCTGGGCCGTTGGCCTGCGTTGTTCATTGTGTTATTTATTTATTTATTATTCTCATCACTTACCTGTTTATTATCCTTATCACTTACCTGTTTTGTTGTTGTTTTGGGTACTCCATTACCCACACCGTGCCGACCCCTCTGTTACCCGGAAGGGGCTCTTCAATTTCCGGCCCCGCCATTTTGGGGCTTACCTGTGGTGACAATTGCCATTTCCTTAGTGCGGACTGATGAAGACCTGGTATAGGTCGAAACGTTTTCGCTCCGCATTTACTTAATAAATGGATGATTCCAACTCGGATCCTTGTGTCACCTAGTTTTCGTCTACACCTTAGACACCTTTTAACTATATACCTTTTTCATATATATACACATATATACCTAGTTTTATTTTTTATTTTTAGTTTATCCTTCCACACTATGAGCGAGTGGACCCTCGTGCGTCGTGGCAGGCGCCGCCGCCATTCCCCACGTGGCTATGAGACCCGTCCGCCACCCGTTGGATTGTACCGTGAGTACTCGCCTGGCCGGGACGGGCGTCCCGGGTCGCCGGGCCTACGTCGTCGCCCTCTTCCCCGCGGGTCCCGACGTTCGCCGCCCCGGGCCGGATGGCGGTTCTACCCTCGGGGGGCCGGACCCCCCCATCATCCGCCGCCGCGGCAATGGCGCCCATCTTCGCCGCCCAGGTCGTACCGTCCTCCTATACGTTCCGGAGATGAGCGAAGTCGCTATTACTCCCCGCCCAGACGTGTACGTCCCCGCTCACCCACGCCGGAACGCAGGCGTCCCTTACCTGTTGACCGCCGCTACCCCACCTACGGGCACCGTGACCAGGACCGCTGGGGGCCTGATGGCAGGATGGCCCGTGCACCTCCCCTCCGCTCGCGGGGGGCCTTCCATGACCCACCCTAACCCTAACCCTAACCCTAACCCTAAACCCTAAACCCTAACCCTAACCCCTAACCCTAACCCTAACCCCAACCCCTAACCCCAACCCCTAACCCTAACCCTAACCCCAACCCTAATTCCTAACCCTAACCCCCATCCCTAACCCCCAACCCCAACCTTAACCCCTAACCCTAACCCCCACCCCTAACCCTTATCCCTAACCCCAACCCTAATCCCCATCCCTAACCCACAACCTAACCCTAACCTGAACCACTCCCACCCCACATCTCACTCCCACCATTCTTCATCCCATACCCCATCCAATCCACCAGCCCCAAACGGGCGATGGAAGGGGATATGCTTTCTGCTTGGGTGTCCGCCCTGCATCCTGTCCGACCCTTGCGGGGTCCGGCAGCCCTGGCGTGCGATCGGTTTAGGGGTTGGGCAGGGCATGGTCTCCCAGCCCCCGTCAAGCCCCAGCCCACCGACACACACACATGCACACACCAGGTGGGCCGGCCGGGGCTTGAACGGGGGTTCCACAAGTGCCCATAAGTCCCCTCACCCGAGGCCAAGGACTGGCAGCAAGGCTTGGGGTCGGGCCCTGCGGGGGCCGGAGGGATGCATGGGCGGGACCCACCCAACATTGTTGGGACTTGGTCAACTCTTTTATGTTTTAAAGGATCCCTCTCTGAGACCCAGGAAAATGTGGGGAGGGAGGGGGTGGTGTGCCCGTGCAATCAAGGGTCCTTGACCCACATAAAGAAAACTGCAACAAAAACCTAACCCTAACCCTAACCCTAACCCTAACCCCATACCTAACCCTAACCCTAACCCTAACCCTAACCCTCTAACCCTAACCCTAACCCTAACCCCATCCCTAACCCTAACCCTAACCCCAACCCTAATCCTAACCCTTACCCTAACCCCATCCCTAACCCTAACCCTAACCCTCTAACCCTAACCCTTAACCCCATCCCTAACCTTTACCCTAACCCTAACCCCTCGCTCTATCTTACCTAACCTTAACCCCTAGCCCTAACCCTAACCCTTAACCATAACCCCTAATCCTAACCCTTAACCCCATCCCTAACCTTTACCCTAACCCTAACCACTCACTCTATCTTACCTAACCATAACCCTCTAACCCTAACCCTTAACCCCATCCCTAACCTTTACCCTAACCCTAACCACTCACTCTATCTTACCTAACCATAACCCTCTAACCCTAACCCTTGCTCTGAGGGCCTCTCAGATCTATCTCTAACTAACCCCCTTGCCCTAACCCTAACCTTTCCCTTAAACCTTTATTCCACCTTATCTAACCCTAACTCAACTCTAATCTATCTCTAAACACGGGAGTGTGGTCTGATGCCAATATGGGATCTGAGGCCTCTCAGATCCATCTCTGACTCTATACCCGAACATAACCACCAGTAACGTCTGTGGTTATTCATTTTCTTTTCATAACTGATTTTCTGAATATCATAGGAATTCGGAAACAGCGTCCGTCAGATGGTTTGTGGCGACTCGGAACACGGCAGTCTTGTCCCTGACTTAATACGACGTTCCATTCCAGAGATACAGCAGACTGCATCTCCGCCTCAAGATCGAGCGTTTTAAGGTACTTCCGGTTCACGTAGAACGTTGAGGTGGGTTCCATTGGATAGCGCGTACCTGATTTAGTGGGGGTAGAACCAACCGGGGTGTCTTTACGACCTATATAACTAAAGTTATTACCCAAAACGCGTTTAGGGGAGGGTTAATGCAAATAAACAATGCGTTGCATTCTGGGTAATCGTATCGCGAAATCACTCTCCTAGTGTTAATTCCTTAACGAAGTCACGAATCAAGATTCTGATTGGACAGGATGGATACCATTACCCATCAGAAGAATACAACACAATTTATGTTTAATCAATTTTGAAACCGTTATTGAAGTTAACACCTGGAGATTAGACTATAACATGAATATGGAGTTTTTTCTAAAGCCATTTCTGGGGTCGTGCGGTGTATGTGGCACAGGATAAAGGCTTTTTAGCTTAACATGTTGTTTAGCACCCTGCGCTGTGTGGAGCTGACGTGGCTTCATCATCAGAACAGAGCTTCGGTCCTGATTGGCCAAACCAGAGCTACCTAGCGGTGTTAACAACTGGTTTGTGCTGATCAGGTGGTGAGTGTTACACACACACACACACACAATGTTTTTTCTGCAACTCGTTTCCAGAACCATCCTGCTTTTTCAAAGCTCAATAAGGTAATGACCATAGGAAATTAATTTTCACAATTAAAGCAATGTAGCCTTAAAATGTGTTATACTGCCCACTGGTGGAGAAAAGGGAAAACAACGTGAACTTTCTCAACTCCAGAACGCTCCTACTTTTTCAAAACTCAATAAGGTAATGGCCTTAAGAAATTACATTTCATAATTAAAGCAATGTGTCCTTAAAAACGTTATACTGCCTCTAGTGGAGAAAAGGAAAACAACGTGACCTTTCTCAACTCCAGAACGCTCCTACTTTTTCAAAACTCAATAAGGTAATGACCTTAAGAAATTACCTTTCATAATTAAAGCAATGTATCCTTAAAAACCGTTTACTACCTCTAGTAGAGAATAATGAAAACAAACGATCAACAAATGATCAACTCTAAAACACTTTAACCCCAAAACCAATTCCATTTTGGATTCGACACGTCCTGAGACTTGATCAATCTCAGGCGGGCCTTCCTTAGGTGAGGGTGTATAGATGGTAATGGCCGAAACATCCGATGATCCTGAGGTCCACTACTGATGATGTGTCCTAACATTTCGATAGTACGTTTATACTAAACCAGGAATACAACCTAATTCCAAACCGAGCCAACGGAATATAGGGTTTTAAAACCATTTCATCCCGGTTAAAACTCACTCCAAAGGTGACTCCTATTTTTTTAAATAAATAAATATACCAATCAAATAATGACTCATCGAAAAGACGAAAGAAGAAAGAAAAACCTTTAAGTCTATAGTATAAAAACAATACTGGTTTTAATACAAGACAGATAACTAATTCATTTTAATAATGCATTAATGTTAAAAGGGGCGTGACGAGAGGGCTGCGGATGACTGGATATTGGCGAGTGCATTGCCTTTGATCCCCCATTCAACTGCCCAGTCGTCGGACGAGGTGGGGGGGGTCATCGAGATAACTTATACAAACCTAACCCTAACCCTAACCCTACCCTAACCCTAACCCTAACCCTAAACACTTAGGAAAATTTTCATCACATCATATGACATGATACTTTTTGGAATAACTCCGGAACTATAAGTCCCACATGGGAGCTTGAGGTATCCTCGGATGCGCCTTCCAAAGACGCTTCTATGGATACCAGAACCATGTATCTAGCACTTTCCTATCTCGAGTTATTCCCGATAGTATCACTTCGAAAATGGTGATTTTTCTATCTCGGGAACCGTAAGTCCTAGAACCTTGGGGATGGTTCCAAACTGTCCGGAACGGCCTACTTAGTGGGCATAGAAAGTGGTTTGAAGTCGATCGGACTTACCGTTCTCGAGTTATTCCCGATAGTATCACTTCGAGTGGTTTTCATCCCCATACCTAACCCTAACCCTAACCCTAACCCTAACCCTAACCCTACCTTTACCCCTCCCCTAACCCTAACCTTAACCCCTCCCCTAACCCTAACCTTAACCCCTCCCCTAACCCTAACCTTAAACCCCTCCCCTAATCCTAATCTTAACCCCCAACTACCCCTAAAAACTCCCCTTCCTACTACCCTCAACCCTTCAAAACACATTTTATGTTTCCCCTCCAAAACACATTTTGTGTTTTTTCCCCCCCTTTTTTTTCCCCCTTCCCCCCTTTTTTAAGTATAACATTTTACTTCCTCTACTTCAAACAACATTTGACCCTACCATAACCTTTCTTCTCCCTCCCTATACCCAATCCTTTAAGTTTCCCTTTTTTTTTTCCCCCCCCCCCCCCCCCCCCCCCTTTTTTTTCTTTCCTTTTTTTTCACACATTTACTTTTTATGTTTTCTTTTCTTCTTTTCTCTTTTGAATTAAAGTTATTATCTTATCTTTTCTTTAATCATAATAACCTTTAGTACACATTTACTTTTTTTCACACATTTACTTTTTATTTTTTTATTTTCTTATTTTAAGCTAAAGTTTTGTAATTAATGTCAATTGCTTGTGCCCGTGCCCTCCTCCTTTCTATTGTCTTGAGGGACATATGGGAAGGAGTGCCCTAACCCCACCCTAACCCTAACCCTAACCCTAACCCTACTAATTATGAGAAAATGAAGTATTAATAACCAATAATGACCCACTGTCATTATTGGTTATTAATACTTCATTTTCTCATAATTAGTTTTCTGAGCCCATGGACACTACTCCTGGAGGTTTGGACCCAGTTTCAATTAATTTCAAATTTTACATAGGACACCTTTAATTTTTTCAAACAAGGACCATTGGGTTATTCTTAATATTATTTTTCTCACAATTATTCTTCCGAGCCCTTAGACACTTTTCCAAGAGGTTTTGGGCCCAATTTCAATTAGTTAATATTTCACATAGGGCACCTTTAATTCTTTCGAACAGGGACCAGGAGGCCCTATTGGAGATCAATCACTTCCCTCTGATTCCGAAAAGGTTTTATTTGGTTCTGTGCAAATAAAATAAGACCTACAACGCTCCTTTTATGTTTTTATATCTTTACAGATATATATATGTGTGTAGGTTTATATATTTTATTTTTTATATATATGTATATATATATATATAAAAGACACTATGTTTAGGTTGATACCACTATGGGACTGTTTTCTATCATTTACTGACTAATGGGCCATGATACAGACATTGATTGACCTCATGGTATCCCTACTGTTTTTTCTGTGTGTATTATTATGTAAATATATTCCGATACTATATTAATGCCTTCTACTGTGTTATATAATATGTATATTATATTACAATTATATATCATTTATTGTGTATCATATATTGTTTTAATAATAATGATGATGTTATATAAATACCTTACTCCGGTATTATATGTTGTGTTATATATGGTTATATGCTTTACATCATCTATTACCTTCTGTATTGCTTCAATTCCATACCGTTTTGTACATACCTTGACCTCTGTATTACACGGGAAGTTCTTCCTGCTGGGGGTCATGTCACGCTAATGCCTTGGATGTGACGTATTGTTAGCATTGCGAACCTGAAGAAGGCACAACAACAGGCCGAAACGTAGTTTCATTCGCAATAAAGTATATCTTTTAATACAACTGCTGACCTTTTCGTTATTTCATTACATCAATTAGGCATTAGTTTTCTCATTCATATTTTTCATTAGTATCTAGTTTTTATTAGTTTTATTAGTTTTTTGGAGTATGAGTGAGTGGACCGAGGTGCGGTATGGCCGGCGCCGCCGCCATTCCCGCTCGCCGGGAGATGCGAGGCCTTGCGGCCAACCCAGCGGGGATGAGTGGGACCACTCACTGCAGAGGGACCGGCGTCCACCATCACCATCGACGGGTCGGCGTCCCGTTACGCCACCCAGGTCTGGACGCTACCCGCGACCACCACCGGCGGGCCGTCGTCCTCGCACGCCACCCAGACCACGACGACCCTACTCACCTTTACCACCGACGGGTAGACGTCCCCGCACACCACCCGGTAGGAGACGCTCATACTCACCTGTACCACCAGCAGGCCGGCGTCCCCGCACGCCACCAGGGACCCGACGACCCTACCCACCCTACTTACCTTCCTGGGACGGACGTCCCTACCATCCACGGGGAGACAGACGTCCCCACCTACCACCGAGGACCTGGCGTCCACTGTCACCACGGAGGCCCCGACGTCCATTCCGGGAGCCCAGAGAAGAACGACACCATTCTCCACATGGCCAGACCATCTTTACCTCCAGGGACCACCGTCCCTATGAAAACTCCTGGGGCCGTGACCGCGGGGAGCACGTGGGCTGGATGGACCGTGCACCATCCCCCCTCCGTTACCGGAGGGGTTATGATTACACCCTAACCCTAACCCTAACCTAACCCTAACCCTAACCCTAACCCTGATTATTTAGAGGTGTCTACCTCTTCAGATGACTCTGAGGATGAGGAGGGGAAGACAATGGACCAGGAGACATTGGCAGAGTCAGAGGTGTCGGAGTCTGCAGACTCAAGCGACTTTGAGGACGAGGGTCAGGTGAAGGAGGTAATGGTGCAGGGCCAGGAGCAAGCGCAGTCTGAGTCCTGTAGCTCTGAGCCTGACTCCAGTGAGTCAAGTGAAGAGAGCCAGGACTCAGGGGAGTCAGGGGAACCAGGGGAGGTAAGCAGATCAAGGAACTCAAACAACATACAAGATTAAGGTCTAATATGCTATTAATATAGTTTCATTTACAATTTTGTTTCAGATTTTTCTTTCAATTGTATGGTTAGCAATATCAACCCATGTATGTTTCTGTGAACTTTACCAAAGAGCTGATGATCTATAAAACTCATTCTCTCCCACAGACAGAAGTGGCACTTCCCTCTGAGGAAAGCGAGAAGGTCTCTCAAACAACACCTGAATGGCCACCACGAATCAAGCTGGATATATTGAGGGCTCTAATAGAATCTATCACACCAGGTAAAAGTGGGTCTCATTTTTGGTGTTTTCTTTCTTTTGTAACCATTGTCATGATGTTTTCTAAGTGTCTGATGAATTGTACAGACAAACAGACCATGGAGGAGACAGGTCAGCAGGAGAGACAGGATGAGGGGATACCTGAGAAGGCAATGGAGCTGGACCACGAGACATCGGCAGACTATGAAGCTGAGGGGTCAGGTCAGCAGGAGACACAGGATGAGGGGATACTTGAGAAGGCAATGGAGCTGGACCATGAGACATTGGCAGACACTGAAGCTGAGGGGTCAAGGGACTTAAGTGACTCAGAGGAGGGTCAGATGAAGACTGGGAATCAGGGCCAGGAGGAAGAGTCAGAGTCCGAGTATGAGTCTGAAGACTCAAGCGCCTCTGAGGCAGTGGGTCAGTTGAAGGGCCAGGAGGAAGAACAATCCGAGAGTAGCTCTGAGTCTGCGGACTCGAGCGAGTCAGATTCTGAGTCCCAGAGTCCCACTGTTACTACCACAATGGTAGGAGGAAATTATGTGTGTTATCATCTGTATAAATAGCAAGGTTTGGCACTTGATCACTCCTTTCCACAACTGCGACCATGAAGGTAAGGACATATCTTACTGCATCTCCTTTTCTGAAAGCACATGTTGCTCTCTTGGAATGTAGCATAGATTTCCTGGATGTTCATGTATTTTTTTGGAACACTGTGTAGCTTTCCTGGATGTTCATGTAAGTCTTTTCGAAAACTGTGTAGCTTTCCTGGATGTTCATTTAATTGTTTTTGGAACACTGTGTAGCTTCCTTGGATGTTCATGTTGTTGTTTTGGACTGTTGTGAAGCTTTTCTGGAAGTTCATGTAGTACATGTTAACAGATGTTAATAATTGTTATTTAAAACATTAAAAAGTTGTTCAACTAAAAGCATGGAATTTGAAGTCGAATTTCTGAATTTCGAATGTCCGGAACGGCCTACAAAGTGGGCATAGAAAGTGGTTTGAAGTCGATCGGACTTACCGTTCTCGAGTTATTCCCGATAGTATCACTTCGAGTGGTTTTCATCCCCATACCTAACCCTAACCCTAACCCTAACCTTAATATAGGTTGAAACGTAAAAACTAGACCTGAGGAAGACCTTAATATAGGTTGAAACGTTGTCTTGTCTTGTTTTCTTTTTGTATTTTGTATTTTTTTTTTTTGTATTGATTTTATCCAATAAACGGAGTGGATTCCAACTATACCAATTAGCGGCCTTTTCCTTACATAGCTTTCCGGTTTCTTTCATAGCTTTTTTTCCATAGTTTTTTTTATATATACATATTTATTTAGTGACTTAGGATGTCAGATTGGACTTTGGTCCGATACGGGAGGCGACGCCGCCGTTCCCGTACACCACCCGGGGAAGGCCGTCGGCCTTCGCCCACCGTTGGGCATCCATTCCATGTGAGACCCGGGGACCGCAGAACGCCATCGCCGTGGAGGGCCCTGCGACCACGTGAGAACGGAGGGCCCCGTACGCCACCCAGACGCGTGCGGGGTCACGCTTCACCCGTGTGGGGACGCCCTTGCTCGCCACCAGGGGGATGGCGTCCTCCTTCGCCACCGCGGGGGAGACGTCCATGGTCGCCGAGGGGGAGCCGTCTTCCCCACTCGCCACCTGGGGGGCACCGACGTCCCCGATCACCACCAGGATCCTACCGACGTCCCCTATCACCACCTGGGGGGCGTCGATTTTCCCGTTCGCCACCTGGGGGGAACCGACATCCTCATTCACCGCCTGGGGGGTACCGACGTCCCCGATCACCGCCGGGATCCTACCGACGTCCCCTATCACCACCTGGGGGGCGCCGATTTTCACGTTCACCACCTGGGGGGAACCGACGTCCTTATTCGCCGCCTGGGGGGTACCGACGTCCCCGTTCGCCGCCTAGGGGGTACCGACGTCCCCGTTCGCCGCCTGGGGGGCACCTACGTCCCCGTTTGCCGCCTGGAGGGTACCGACGTCCACGTTCGCTGCCGAGGCACACACACCCCCCTAATCCCACGAGAGGCGTGGGTCTCGGGACCGGGTCCTGGGGCCACGACCAGCGGAGCTTCGTCGGACGGATGGCCCGTGCACCTCCCCTCCCTTACCGGAGGGGCTACCACACCCTAACCCTAAATTGATTTAATTTGATAATAATTGTTTTACTATGTCCTTACCACCTTGACCTATACCTGGACAGGAAGTGATTCCTCAGGGGGGTCACGATAGCTGTTGCCTTGTTCCTTTGAATGGTTTTTAGCATTGCGAACCTGACGAAGACCTAGCAAGGGTCGAAACGTTGTTCGTCGCTTGTTGCTAGACAATAAAAGAGTGTTTATCAAACTACTGACCTTGTCATTTATTGAGGCAGATTAGGCAATAGCTTTAGGTTTATAGTTTTTTAGTTTTTTAATTAGTTAGTTTCATAGTTAGTTAATTAGCTCATTATGAGCGAGTGGACCGAGGTGCGGTATGGCAGGCACCGCCGCCAGGCCCGCTTACCGGGGGGCGTGAGGCCACGCTCTCCATCCTACGGCGATGACGGACGTTACTCGCCACGGAGGGACGGGCGTCCCCTTCGACCCTACCGGGACGGACCTCCATATTCGCCACGGAGAGACAGGCGTCCGCCATCTCCACCGACGGGCCGGCGTCCCCGTACGCCGCCGGGGACCAGTGGACCCTACCGACCCTACCGGGACGGACGTCCCCACTCACCACGGGGAGACAGGCGTCCACCATCGCCACCGACGGGCCGGCGTCCCTATACACCACCGGGGACCAGAGGACCTTACCTACCTTACCGGGACGGCCGTCCCTACTCGCCACGGAGAGGCTGGCGTCCATCATCACCGCCGACGAGTCGGCGTCCCTGCACGCCACCTGGGACCGGATGGCCCTACTCACACTCCGGGGACAGACGTCCCCACTTACCATCGGGGGACGGACGTCCCTATTTTCCACGGGGGACCAGGCGTCCCTATCCACCATCGAGGACCTGGCGTCCATCATCACCAGGAGAGCCCCGGCGTCCATTCCGGGGGCCTGGAGACGGACTCCGTCGTTCTCCAGCCAGGGGGAGACCCCTATACTTCCCTTCGAGGGACAGACGTCCCAACCTTGACTCCTGGGGCCGGGACCGCTGGGGGCACGAGGGTTGGATGGACCGTGCACCACCCCCCTCCGTTACCGGAGGGGTTATGACAACACCCTAACCCTAACCCTAACCCTGACCCTCCCGGGATGGGGTAGTGTTGTTGGATCTTCCCAACGACGGCGAGGGCAGCGACGCCGATGACGAGGAGGAGGAACCAGAAGGCACACATACGTATCAGGTTCACACACACCCCTCCACCTCCAAAAAAATGCATGTTTGGGACCTTAGGGTTAATTGTAAATGGCTCATTATGGGGGACTCCAACCTCTCCCGCATCCCCGCACACAACATCCCACAACTCCAAATAGAGAGCTATCCGGGGGCTAACTTCCGGCACGCGCAGGCCTTATTACAAAAGGCGGTCCCATCTGCGGGACAGAGGGTCGAGAAGGTTATCCTCTCTTTTGGGATAAATAGCAGGGCGAATAAAACTAGGGAGACCACTCTTACGCTGTGTTCCCACCAAACGCGATGACGCTTCATCGCGCGTCGAGATTACATGTAAAGTCAATGCAAACACGCGATTAGACGCGTCATTGCGCCGGGCGATGCGATGGACGCGATAGCGCGGCGCGATGGACGCGTTGGCCGCGAAAAATCGCTTCCATCGCGTCGCCCGGCGCGATGACGCTTCATCGCTCGAGTTGAAATAATTGAACTTTTGCGGCGAATTCGCGTGAAGACGCGCCGCGACAGCCAATCAGCTTTGAGATCGTCACCGACGTGCTGACGTACGGACGTCCTGGTGTTCCCTCCCTTGTTGCCGGCTTGCCGCTCAATTTCAAAAATAATAATGGAGGAGAAACTGATTGTGGCCGTGACCGCTCACCCAGAGCTATACGATTGTTCCTGTCCCCTCTACAGGGACAGGAACAAGAAGGACCGGGCCTGGGTGAGCGTGAGCGAAGTGTGTGGACTACCTGGTAAGTTCTGTATCTGTCTGTTGCTTGATTGCTGTAGCTATCTGTTGACGTTTGCAATAGCATAGCCCCAGTTAGCATAGCCCCAGTTAGCATAGCTGGCTTTACCGGCATACTTGTCTGGTTCATGGTTCAACAGTTAATTTAATTAATTAACGTGTGGTTTTTCAGTTGATATATGTCGGAGGAAATGGAAGAGCCTCAGGGACACGTATATGAGGGAAAGGCGAAAGGTGCCAAAGAGCGGGGCAGCAGCAGGGACAGGAAGGAAATGGAAATATCTTGGGGTCCTGTCTTTCCTCGACCCCTTCATCACCCCAAGACAAACGAGTGGGAACATGGGGGAGGGGGTCGAGGAAGATGGGACCCCAGATCAGAGTAGGGAGTCGGTGGAGGACGAGGGAGAGACAGCAGGCCTGTCACAGAGAGGTTTGTTGAAAAATGAAGATACACACATCATGTAATATATATATATATATTTTGATAAGAGGATAACTGACTAGCATACATGTCTCAGCAAATATATTTCTTTTTCACAACCTCAACTAATCATTATTTTCAAAGGTTTTGTGGAGATTAGGTATTATTATGGCTAAAGTGAATGATTTGAGTGTGTTTGTACAATGCTTTTTCACACTGAAATGACCAAGACAGTGAATACACCGTATGTACAAACAAAAGTGAATACAAAACTAATACTTTCTTGTCAACAATATAGAAGATGATCACTTTGAGGATGAGGAGGAGGAACCTGCTGTCTCTCCCCCGGCTCCCCCCGACTCCTGCTTCTCCACCTGCTGTTGTCCCTGCTGCTGCCCCTGCTACGTCAGTGGCGAGACCACCGATTGGTATGTACATGACAAATGTTTTTATCTGTTGCCTGATCATTGCCTGACACACGCATGCACACATACACACACACACACACATTTATTGGATGCAGTATTATATAATATGGTGTTTCTATTATATACAGGAAGGAAGAAGACGCAGAAGAGGGCGAGGGAGGATGAGGACAGTCAGCACCTCCTCATACAGAACCTGCTGCTGGAGACCCTGCGGGCAAGGCCACCTCAGCCTGCTCCCCCTGCACCCCAACCTCCCCGCTCCGAGGATCAATTATTCCTCGATAGCCTGGCTCCTTCCCTGGAGAGATTGGAGCCCCAAGTGAAGGCCTTTGTAAAATTTAAAATTCATAAACTTATTTATGAAGCTAGCACAGTTGTGCTCAATTTGGACAGTGCCGAGTAGCTTATTAGCTAATGGGGCAACAATGTCTGCAGGGAACGACCAGGCTATCGAGGAATATTGACCTAAAGTATGTGTTCCTGAGGCTCTTCCTTGTTTGTTTTGTTTTGTGTGTTTGTAATTATTCATTATTTTTGAAATTATATTTTTTTATATTGTCTTTATTATATTTTTTTCAATCTTTTATTTATATATATTATATTATCTAAATAAATCTTTTTTCACTAAAGTTAATTACCTTTGTTGTCTTTCATCTTCTCTCACCAGACAATTATCATCAGACTTCAGATATGTATGTGTATACATTTGTTGCACACCTTCAACATTTTATACTGTAAATTTAGCTTCCAGCTGTGCAGAGCTTATTAGGATAAAGTAAACAAAAGAATGTAATTTGAAGGGATTTTTCATATTAACATTAAAAGTTTAAATATACAGTTAAGGCGGCAAGAAATTATGATTTGATGAGGAATCCACTGCCTCACTATCAACAATCAGTAGTGTTTTCCAAACTCTTTCAGGGAACCCACTTAAAAGACAAACCATCATAACCTAGTTCACAATTTGAAGGGTGAATTTGTGTGTTAATGAAAATTCCTGACCAGTTAAAAGTCCAAAACTGCAGGTCAGCCATTCAACCTGGATCTGTCTTTGGTAAGATGCTGGAAACATCAAAACAAAGAAAGAATTTCTTAATCTGTGCAATAGTACACTTTAATGTGAGTTTTTGGTCTACACAGAGGTCACTAATCAATAATCAGGCAGATGCAGAAGCTGCAGGACATTTTTTTATTGATACATGTGCAAAGGGTTCCTGGATGAAGAGGGAAGTGCTGGAGATGACGTGTGGATCTGGTATATAGAGATGAGTGGCTGCGGATGATTGTGGAACAAACTTCAGAGGCATCCTGCCCACTGCTGCTGTGCAGGAGACTGGGGTGAGGAGGGTTGCGATGTTTCTGCAATGACAGCTGACATCAGAGAATGAAGCAGAATTAAGTTTTGACAGCCACAATGTAATTGTTTGTATTCAACTCATCATAACATAATATACACATTTAAATACTTCTATAGCTATTATAACATAATCTACAATACATCTACTATATATGCACTGGATATAGTGCATAAAGTATACTGTGCTTATATACATGCATTCATTTCATTTTAATTCTGTGTCAGTATAGTGATACTGCAGGACGTATGCTCTTTAGTATGTATGGGTGGCTCTTAAAAGAGCCGTTGAAGGAGTGCTCGTGCACTACACGTCAGCCTGCCACTGGACTGATCCCTCTGCGGAGAAGTAGGCCGCAAAGGTCTCCCGCACCGTGATGGCCTCTCGACCAGAGTTGTTGGCTGCAACTCTGCCCAGACCTGGCAGCGGCTCCACAACACCACCTGGGGCGATGCTCCTCACAGCAGGCGTGGGGGTCGTCTTCCGCAGGAAGTTGTGGAGCACACATGTTGCCTTGACGCAGCCCTCGGCAACATCTTGCTGGACCTCCAGAACCCGCCGGTACAGCCGCCACTGAGATGCCAGGATCCCGAAGGCACATTCAACCACCAGCCGTGCCCGGGACAGGCGGTAATTGAACACCCGTCGGTCTCTGGCAAGGGTGCGCCCAGGGAATGGCCTCATGAGGTTTCTCCGGAGTGGAAAAGCCTCATCAGCCACGAAGACGTGTGGCTGGGGTCCCCTGTGGTCAGCTCCGGGCAGCAGACGGTCAGCAGGCAGCTGGAGGGTGCCAGAACGAAGGGCCTGACCAAAGGCAGAGTTGGCCAGGATGCCCCCGTCGCTGGTCCTCCCGTACCCCCCGACATCTACCACCCGGAAGCAGTACCTGGCATCCACCACAGCCAAGAGGACAATGGAAAATGTCCCCTTGTAGTTAAAAAACTGGGAGCCAGAGTTGTCAGGGGCCTGGATCCTGACGTGCTTCCCATCCACAGCACCACAGCAGAGAGGAAAGTTCCACCGCTCCTCAAACCCCTCCGCGATGGACCTCCACTCCTCCGTGGTGGGCACAGGCATGAACTCCCCCACAAGGCAGTCCCAAATGGCGGAAACCACATCTGGCACAATCCTGGACACACTGGTGACGCCAACGCGGAAGCTGTTGGCGATCGTCCGGTATGAATCACCAGTGGCCAGGAATCTGCAGCATAGAAAACATTCATTTAAGCTGTGCCCTACACAGTGTTGCACAATGATACATGTTTTATATGATATATTATATGATATTATATTATATATTGACCATAATCAAAGTTGGGGGGCACACACACACACACACATCTTTTTTACTTCTTTTTTTTTTTGCGATTTATTTGCTTTGTTTATTTAATCTGTGCCCTACACAGTGTTGCACAATGATACATGTTTTATATGATATATTATATGATATTATATTATATATTGACCATAATCAAAGTTGGGGGGCACACACACACACACATCTTTTTTACTTCTTTTTTTTAAGCGACTTATTTGCTTTGTTTATTTAATCTGTGCCCTACACAGTGTTGCACAATGATACATGTTTTATATGATATATTATATGATATTATATTATATATTGACCATAATCAAAGTTGGGGGGCACACACACACACACACAAACAGATATTTTTTACTTCTTTTTTTTTTTTAGATTGTTTTCCACTGGATAACAACGAGGTTATGGCCGGCTATGAAGCACCAGTTCTGGGCAGAGCAGCAGCTAAACCTCCCGGTCCTGTAGGCCTACCGGTCGGAGTCTTGCTAACTACAGTGAATATTGATTGATTGAATTTGACAAACCGAAAAACGTTAACTCACCGGAGACAGATGGAAAGGCGCTCCGCAGCTGGAATGGAGAGCCGGTAGTTGTTGTCCAGGCGGGAGATCCTGGCACCAACCCTGGCTAGCAGGTCTTCAAACTGGCCAACAGTCAGCCTGAAGTACCGCTGGAACCGGCCGTCGTCCAGGCGCAGCTCCTGCAGGAGACGGTGGAACTCGCCGAGCTCACGCCGCCTCCGTAGGGTCGCATGCACCCAGAACCGACGTCGGCGCCTAGCCCGCAGACGAAGCTGAGAAGTCCTCCAGAGCAGGTACAGCGCAGCGATGGTGGTTATCTCAGCCATGGTCGACGAGAGAATGAAATGGCGGAAGAAATGTTGTTGTTTGGGCGGGCTCGTCGCGCGATGCGATGCCGCGATGAGGTGTTTTTTTGGCATATTGGACCAGCGTCAAAACTGGAGCGTCTAGCGCGACGCGATTTCATTTTACGCGCGACTAAATCGCGTTCATCGCGTTTGGTGGGAACACAGCGTTAGGAGTGCACAGGCTGCTCTGGGGGCAGCTAGGAGACGTTTCCCTGGTGCGGAAGTCTTCATCCCCCAGGTTAACTATTCTAAGTTTCTTCCCTTAACAGAACAACACAATCTGGACAATGAGGAACTTGAGATTCGTGTTCCATGTTCTTCAGCATGTCACGTTGGAGCAGCCCTGTACCACACTGTGAGAACATCCACTGCACGATCTCCCCACTTGAACAAGCAATCATCAGTTTCTTTAGTGGGTAAAAATGTTATCAACCTGTCAGAATCCTTTGTACTGTCTGAGGCTCAGACCTCCCTTTTGAACAGGGGACTGTCTTTTATTTCTACTTTTAATTTGGGGAGGGATGACAGACAGCAATTTAAATTGGACATACAAAATTACCATAGACGACTCAAATTATTTAGTTTTTTCAAAGGCAGGGGAGGTAATATATTACCTTTTGTAGGCCCTTCGGTCTGGGCTCCTCCACCTGAGGCGCTGCCCAGTTGTTTGCACCGCCTAATAACATTAGATAGGGACACTATCAACAAAAGGTATATAGCCCACACAGAAACCCCAAATGTTACACAATCAGAGACAACAGCCCTATTAGAACTTCGCAGAAACAAGAATATCATCATTAAACCGGCTGACAAAGGCTCCGCGGTGGTATTATTGGATAGAGACCAATATATATTTGAAGTAGAACATCAACTTAATGATACGGTTTATTATAAAAAATTGGACAAACCTCTTTATTTGGCCACAACCAAATTAGTCAAAGTTATTCTGGATTCCCTACATAGGAACAAATACATAACATCAAAACAAAGAGATTACCTCATTGGAGACGGCGAACCTAAACCTAGACGCTTTTATATCCTTCCTAAAATCCACAAGGACCCCTCCACCTGGACCGTACCATTTAAAATCCCTCCTGGGAGACCCATTGTTTCAGATTGCGGGAGTGAGACTTACCTCACGGCGGAGTTCTTAGACACCTATCTTAATCCCCTTTCGACCTTACATCCCTCCTACATAAAAGATACGTACCATTTCGTTAACATAGTCAAAGCCCTAACAGTACCGTTAGATGTTTTTCTTTTTTCGATGGATGTGAAAAGCCTCTATACTAACATCCCTATCCTTGAGGGCATACGTTGCGTTGATAAATTATTCAAAAAATTCCCTGTATTGTTTTGTGGGTATTATTTACCATAGGCTGGACTTTGGAACCTGGAATATATGTAGTCTCTTCCTGGTTAGATTCTTCTCAAGGAGTTACCCCATCTTTAGTGGACATATCCAGTGAAAGTTGAGGGGTTAGAAGAGCAGTTTCTCATCAAAGAATTGTTCTACATCAAAGTTTTCAAAGTTGAAAAATGAAAATGTCTGCAATCATTTAAAAAAAAAAAAATTACAGATAAATTCTGGTGGTAAAATAATAGTGACACTTTTCATTTGAAATGTTTTTTTTATTACTGAGGATGGGATTTGGGTTGAACAAAAAAAGAACAACTAACCTTTTTATTTCACCAATGGAAGCTTGTAGTTTTCCGTGTCACATACAAGTGGCTGCATGACTTTAGGTAAAAGCAATGACGGGTTCTAAAGGGACCAATTGATTCAAAATTCTCATCTATTTCATTATATGTATGACATTTTGAAAAACTGATAGAACTGAGAGAACGGGTTGATTCTAGTTATCAATGTAAGCTTGTAGTTGGCTGTATCAAAAACAGGTGGCGGCATTATTGTATATTCATGCAATGTTGAGTTATTAAGGGATCAATTGATTCCAAATTCTCATCAATTGAGTGGGCCATAGATGTAATTTTGGGATCACTTTGAAGGTTTAAGACAGAAGGAGAGAGTCCAAATACCAATGGAAGCTTGTATATGTATTAAATGCTGTATTAAAGACAGGTGGCTGCATCACCCTAGCTACAAATCACCAGTCATCTGTGATTTGTTTTGCTTAATTTAAGTGCACCTACTCAGATAAATCATAATGTTCTGAATTGTATTTCTCAAGGTGGATGACCACAAAACTGTAAGGTCGTTTGGTCAGGCTGCATTGAACTTAAATGAAATCGAATATAGGTGGCTGGAAACCTGACCCACTGTAAGTGCTGTCGTCAAGGACAGGGCAGCGATTATGTTTCCCATACAAGTCATGGAAAAAAGATTTATAAGGCTGGGAACTTCCTCAATCTCGCTTGGGCGGACTGTGGAATGAAAGGGACAATCACCTTCACCAAGATCCGGAGCAGTGTCTCCAATCAGGTGAGTTGACTTGATGCAAGTTGGAATCTGGCCATAGGATGGATTTTGAAGTAATTGTTTGATTTCTTTGTTGGGGTGTCCAGGGCAACCAATACCTGTCAGAAAAAGAGAGAAAACAGGTGGCCAAAGCCATGTGCCACGACGCCAGTACAGCAGAGAGATTTTATGTGGCTCTGCCCGACAAAGTCACAGGTTATGAGACACGGAGGCTGAGACTAAAGGCTTTGAAGATGGCAGTTGCGGAACCCTCTGAAGAGGATGAAAGCAACACTGATAGTCCATTAGACGACTTAGACGACACACCATCGACAAGCTCAGAGGATGAGGAGCCAATCTACGATGACCAGGAACTGTCTCTTCTCTGTCATCTGAGGAGTTAAGGATCAGGCGTCAAAAACGTAAAAGGCCTTCCCTTTCAAGTAGCACCTCCAATTTATATGTTCCCTCGTCATCATAGGAAAGCCTTCCCTCAGCGCAAAAAATTGTATTTCTCAACCACTGCAAAGAGCCACATACACACAGGCACACATGAACATCCCCCCTATCCCTTCCTCACTCACACACACGCTCGCAATTGTTGACGGGGGGGCCCCCGTTGCCAAATACTCAAATACTGGGCCTCCGGGAACCAACCCGGGTCGGTGAACGACCTCGTCAAACTCTTAGAAAACCACCAAGTCACCCAGCGGCTGTGCGGAGGAACAGCCCCGCCTCCCGGGGGGGGTGAGACGCGGACCGAGCAACGCGGACGGATGACGGATACCCAGTGCTTCCAGGCCCCGCCCTTCCGTGCCCCAGGCTACCCCACTCAGACCACCGTGGGCCGCATGGGCCCCGCCCCTCCGACCCGAGAGAGGAGTGGAGGTGCTACACCTGCGGCCAGAAGGGCCACATTGCACGCAATTGCCCCGGAGCAGGGGACGTCTCTATGCCCACGGCCAGTCTGTCCGACCAGAGAGGAGGGGGCTGCCGTCGTACCACTTGCTGGTCTCACGAGAGAACCGTATCCCCAAGCATGCCGGTGTGGGTGGGGCGGCAAGACACCCACGCCCTCCTCGACTCAGGGAGCCTTGTCACCTTGGTCCGACCAGGTCTGATCGAGGTGGGCTGCATCCACGGCCAAACCGAGAGTTATCTCACGGAACGTATCACTGTACAAACCCCCAAGGGGACCTTCACGGTCCAGGCTGGGGTGGTGCCGAACCTTCCCGTGCCACTTTTAATTGGACGGGACTGCCCCATTTTTAAAAGACTATTAGGGGCAGAGCTTCGGCCACCCCGACCCAGGACTGGGCGGAGCTGGAGGACCGGTCCGACAGCAAGGAGGGGGACGCCGACAGCGAGGACGAGTCTGAGGGGTCACACATCTATCAGGTCAACACACAGCCTGCAACACAGCGTAAACTAATCGTGTGGGACCTTAGGGTTAATTGCAGATGGCTGATCATAGGCGACTCTAACCTGTCCCGCATCCCGGCCCATAACATTCCTGAACTGCAGATTGAGAGTTACCCAGGGGCCAACTTCTGCCAAACACAGGCCCTGATAGAGAAAGCTGTCCCAACAGAGGGTCAGAGGGTGGAGAAAATCATCCTCTCCTTTGGTATTAATAGTAGGGGGAATAAGTCCAGGGAAACCACTATTAAGAGTGCGCAGGCTGCTCTTGGGGCGGCCAGGAGACGCTTCCCAGGTGCGGAAGTGTTTATCCCACAGGTTAACTCTTCAAAGCATCTCCCCCCAGAAGAAAAGGGGAACCTTACCATCCTAAATGAGGAGGCTCGCTTGCCGTACATCCCTCTCCTCCCAGAGGACCAATTCTCAATGGCAGCCGACCACATCCACTGGGCAGGGGAGACCGGTAAGGCCTTCCTCGATTACTGGAAGGTTTTAAACATCACGTCCCCCTGATTCCATCACAGGCGGGGGGAAAGCATATACCACCTTCATTAGTAGGACAAACTGTGATTAACCTGACCCATTATTTTATTCTGTCTGAGGCACAGGCCACCTTGTTGAATAAGGGATTGTCTTTTATTTCTACCTTTAAATTGGGGCGGGATGTCAAGAAACAGTTTAAATTGGATATACAAAATTATCAGACGACTTAAATTAATTAGTTTCTTCAAAGGTAAGGAGAGCACGATGTTACCTTTTGTAGGCCCTTCGGCCTGGACACCTCCACCGGAAGCACTTCCCAGGTGTTTACACCGTCTAATAGCATTGGATAATACTACGATTAAAAATCATTAAGTCAACACTTGAAACCCCTAACACGTCACAATTGGAAGCGATGGCTTTATCTGAACTTCAGAAAAACAACAACATTGTAATCAAGCCGGCTGACAAAGGGTCGGCGGTGGTCATATTAGACAGAGACCAATATATCCTGGAGGTGGAACGCCAGCTGAATGATACTGTCTATTACAAAAGATTAGATAAACCTATGTGTTTGGACACAATCAAATTAGTTATCGATATTATGGACTCCCTCCTCAGGAATAAATGTATAACTACTAAACAACGGAGGTATCTCATTGGGGAGGAGGAGCCCAGACCCAGACGGTTTTATATATTACCAAAAATACATAAGGACCACTCCACCTGGACCGTGCCAGACTTACCTTACGGCAGAGTATTTAGATTCCTTTCTTAACCCTCTCTCGACCTTACATCCCTCTTATGTGAAGGACACGTATCATTTTGTAAATATAGTTAGCAAATTAATAGTACCATTGGATTGTTTTCTTTTTTCTATATATGTTAAAAGCCTCTACACAAATAATCCCATCACAGAGGGCATCCAATGTGTTAAAAAACTGTTTGAAAAAGTCCCTGATCCAAAACGCCCCGATAGACAATTATTACAATTACTTGACATTAATTTGACCAGAAACGACTTAGTATTTAATGAAACATTGTATCTACAAATTAAAGGAACGGCGATGGGCAAAAAGTTCGCCCCGGCCTATGCCAACATCTTTATGGCTAATTTGGAGGAGGAAGTGTTCTCTAAGTGCCACCTTAGGCCTCTAAATTATTATAGATATCTGGATGATATTTGGGGTATTTGGCCTGGTTCGGAAGTAGACTTTATAGAATGTATGTCTGTCCTGAACGCCCATGACCCATCCATTCAATTGACCTATGAACTCAATAATTCGATGATTGACTTCTTGGACACGACCATTTATAAAGGCCCTGATTTTAATTGGACCTCCCTGTTCGATATAAAAGTATTTTTCAAAAAAACGGAGACCCACGCCTTACTCTATAGGAATAGTGTCCATCCTAGGCATACCTATAGGGGAATAGTGAAATCACAAATATTGCGCCTCGACAGGATCTGTACCAGGAAGGAGGACTTTAAAGATGCTGTCCACACTCTGTTTTGTGCCCTTAGGAATAGGGGTTACTCGAGGTCCTTCCTGAGGGGCTGTCTGAGGACTTTCCTGATTAGGAAGGAAAAGGCCCAGTTAGATCCTATTCCCCTAATCATAACATATTCATCCATGGGCTCATCCCTTAGCTCCTTACTAAAATCTAATTTTACTAATTGTTTAAGCCAACATGTATCCTTTGAGGGGTTAAAGGTCATTACCTCTTACAGGAGGAATAAGAATCTGGGGGATATCCTGGTCCACGCCAGATTACCCTCCCTCGTTGGGAAGGAAGGTCCTGTTGAGGATAACACATTTCTAGCTAAACCACGGTTCATTCAGACCCGCATGGATAATACATGGCATATCATAACACAATGTTTTACCCCTAGATCCTACAATTGTATTTACCTGATTTTTTGTTTAGTTTGTCCTATTCAATTGGTAGGAGAGACAGGTATGTCGTTGGCAACACGTAACATGCAGCATAACAGAGACATCACCAACAATAAAAATGTGGACACCTCTAGTTCAGCACTTCCTGCTGCATGGCCTGGACTCTATGAGAATGGCCGGCCTACTGGGGAATATCACCTGGACCCTGCAACAGAGGGAGGGAACGATGTTGGATCCACCTATTGGATGCCATATCCATATGCCCAGATTAATACATTTCAATATAGAACATCCCTTCCTATAACCTAAACACAACCTCACCCTAACCCCAACCTTAACCAATCCACACCACAACATAATCTAAATTCGATCCAGATAACTTTTACCAGGGTCTAAACTCCAACCTCAACCCTACCTTTAACCTCCCCACCTTAGCCTAACTGTAACCCTAACCCTAACCGTAGAACTAGCCCTAACCCTTACCTTAAACCTAACCCTTACCTTAACTTAACCCTAACCTTGGCTCAGCCTTAACCTGACCCTAACCTATCCCTAACCCTAATCTAAGCCCAACCGGACCACGTTCCATGGCACCAACCTTTATATTGGATCACTTATTAAAAAAAGTTTATTATGCTTATAACATATTTGCTTTTTTAATGTAATATATAATTGGTCTACCTGCTCAATACTGTTAACAGTCCTGAAACATGCCTGTTTGGTATATTTTATTTTATATTATGTTTTACTGGACCAATTTGACCTATACAGTGTACAGGAAGTTGTTCCTCCTGGGGGTCACGCTAGCTATTGCCTTAGTTAGTTTTGATGCATCTATAGCATTGCGAACCTGATGAAGACCGAACAACAGGTCGAAACGTTGTTCTTCGCAGATGAATAAATAGTCAATTCAAACAACTGAATTCCTCATCAATCACTTTGATACCTTTAGGCAATAGCTTTTTTCAGTATTTTTGGGTTAGTTAGTTTTTTAGTTTGTTAGTCTTAGTGAGTGAGTTCAATCGTGTGAATCAAAGGTATTTGTAAAACACATGTGTTTTAAAGGGCCCTACTGGCAATCAATTTAGAAATAAGATTTTATAAGTAGGAGGTAGTGTTGTTGAATAAATTATATAGAACGAAGGAACTGATTATGAGGTGAAACAATGAGCATATTACAAAATACATTAACTGTATGCCATAACAATGAACCTAAATAGTAAAAGCATGACAAGGAATATTGAACTATATACAACAGGAATAATTGAACTATATACAAAAATAATAATAATAATAATAATAATAATAATAATAATAATAATAAACTATATACAAATTGAACTGCTAACATAAAATGAAAATTCAAATACAATAAACAAGGAAACCTACCTATATAACAACATTGATTGTATAACGAAAACCTTTAATAATACAACCTGTGAAATAAAACAAAAATGAACCGCCGTACTATATACATTTAACTTGAAGTAAACCATGTTTCATTAAGACCCTGGGGGAATGTCGTGTTCAGTCTCGTAATCCACTGACGTTCCACCTTCCTCCTCTGTAGGGTTGACCAGTGTGGGTCATGCTCCAGACCCCTGAGGCTGTCTAGTCCATGGTATTGGAAGTGTCTTACGAGGTGCGTATTGTTTTTGTTGTTGTTTTTGATGTTATATCTATGGTGGGAGAGACGCGCCCCCAACTTGTTGCGCGTCTCTCCCACATACTGCAGCGGACATCTCCTGCATTTGATGATGTAAACCCCGTTGGAGTGGGTTAGGAAGATGTTCCTCGGGATCGGGTAGGACGCACCCGAAGTGCGGTTTTTAACGGTTTTTACTTTCTGGTACTCTCGTGTGGGCCATTGGTGGCTTCAATTTAGCCCTAACCAATATTTCTTTAAGGTTGGGGCTTTTCTTATAAGCCAATATTATTTTGAAATTGTCCAGTGTTATGGTGTTTGCCATTTTTTCCTCAAAGTTTGTTTTGAGTTTGTGGTTGAGATTTACTGTGTATTTCGAATAGACCGACACCAGGGGGATTATTTGTCGCGCGTCCGGTGTTGCGGTCGTCGTTGTTGCGTGGGGTCCGTAAACATTCCTGTGTGTCTGACGCAGGAAGGATCTGCTGTATCCTCTCCTGCGTAATACCTGAAAAAGTGTCTTGACCGCTCGGTCCCTATCTGTCTGCCTGGAGCAGATCCTCTGAAATCGGAGTAGTTGTGATTTTAATATACCCCTAAACACATGCTTGGGGTGGAAACTGTGTTTATGGAGGAGGGCATGTGTGTCTGTTGGTTTGAAATATACCCTGGTGTCCAGGATGCCCGTCCGAAAGAAATCAGGACCTTTAAATGTAATAGTATCCAAGAAATTAATTTGTATTTTGTCCATAATTTGGTCCAGTTTAATTGACGCGTGGTGGTTATTAAGTGTTTTAACAAACTTAACAAATTCCTCATAGGAATGGGTCCATATTCCCCAAATGTCATCCAGGTATCTAAAATATTGGACTGGGAGTCTACTGCATTTCTGGAATACAGTGTTCTCCCAGTCCGCCATATAGATATTTGCATAAGCCGGGGCAAAGCGTTTGCCCATGGATGTCCCTTTAATTTGGAGGTAGTACTGGTCGTTAAACAGGAAGTCGTTACGCGTCAAGCTCAGGTGGAGTAGTTCCAACAGTTCTACGTCAGGTCTGTTTACATCCGGGTATTTGAGCAGCCATTTCTTCACGGCTGCCATCCCCAGGGGAATGTCAGTCTATCTCTCTTCAGCTTCAGCTCCTGTATTATTATACATGATATTATTATGTTAGTATTACTATATATATTATTTGTATTATTATATATTATATTAGCAGAATTCTCCTTCTCTTTCTCTACCTGTTAAAATGGGATGACCCAAAATCTCCTCTTCTTGTGTGGATTGAGGAGGGCTAGGACCAGATCCTCATCACTGGATGATGTTGAATCCATCATGTCTTCTGGACGATGGCGCCAATCTTTCCAAACCTTTTATTGAACAATTGTCGCAACTGTCGCAGATCCACATCGCTGTCGGTATGAATAGTTATGATGCGAAATATTCGCAGGCACGTATTTTGCATTTTCGTGTTGTTTATTCGTCACACCCCAGTGTGTAAAGGCAAACGAAACCTGGCAGGTTATGTGTGTGTACTTTGTACATGTTTAGTGGGTAAAATAAATATGTTCGTCTCGCTATTATTATTAATTTTGAAATATGTCTGTTTCCTGAGTCTTGAGCTGCATCAGCGCACTGTGAAGACGCAGGTGACGTCAGTTCCTCAATCCCCACTCGCGGCAAGTGTGGGGGTTGTGTTCCGAGGAAGAAGGCCGCCGACAACAGGAACGCTTTAACTCACTTTTATTTGTTTAGCTTTAGTTATTTAATCTATGAAGCAGAAGGAGGGGTATTGCATAGTTCACGCGTGGAGAGCCCCAAGCTTTGCGTCCTTCCGGATGCGCTACCTGGGGGATTCTGATTCCAACCGGATGTTTCCGCCCGGATGCCTCTGCGCAGGAGGCGTGGCCTCCATGACGCACAATGGCTAGCGTTGAGCGCCGCCCCCAGTGTATTATGTTTGCCGCCATCATGTGGTCAGGTCGGGTAAATACAACTTGTATATTTATTTCCACTCCTTTGTGGCTATGTGTAGATATTACAGCCTGCTGATACATATGCTATTATTTATTCGCAACACAAGTTAAAGGCCTTTACACGCCGGGGCGGTTTTTTCGTGCGATTGATTCACATGTAAATATGTTTTCTTAAGGCCTTTGCACACCAACTCCGTATTTTTCGTATGCGTTTTTTTTATCCGTCATCTGATAAAAATTGTTACGCACAGAAACGTTGCACAGAGTCCGATGCATTTTAGTATTCTATTTGTTTGTTGCGAAAATTCAAAATACGAGACAAAATGGATGCAAAAAAACCCAGAAAATCAAACCTGGGGCCTCATTTATAAACCTGCGTGAAACCCTCCGTAGAACATTGCGTACGCCCAAACCTCAGAATGTGCGTACGCACAAAAACATTCTGATTTATAAAACCTTGCTGCGCACACCGGTACGCACTCTCCTCGTTATAAATACCAACCTGCGTCTAATTTGGCGTGCGTGCACGAGCGCTCTGCTCCTCCCAAGTCCATCCCTTAATAGTCCTTAAAAGGTCAATGCTAATTAATCACTTAATATTTATAAGTAGGAAGGAGCCTTTTCTGACCAATCATTAGACGGAAAAATGGATGCACCTTTTAAAAAAGCGCATTTTTCGGATTCGTAGATCTAAGTGCTTCTAAATTAAGTACCAACGCAAGTCTATTGTGTGGCTCATGTATCAAGCTCATTATGTAAATGTTTAAGTGATACAGTTGGTCTGGCCGAGGATTGTGATTTGAAAGGGCTGTAGTGTGTTGAACATATTTTTGCTTTAATTCATATTTCATAATGGGTGCTTTTCATAAAATAAATATATAAATGAATAAATAACTCATATGTGGTGCGTGATGTGCGTTGGGTCCGCAATGAGCTCCGGGGGTTACAGCATCTTCTTCTTTTGGCGTTATTGGCGGTTTGCAAACACATAGTGCATTACCGCCACCTTCTTCCTGTGGTCGTCTCCGGAGTTCACTGTTTGAAAAACTTTGCGGGAGCTTTACTCTTCCGGGGTGAAAGGATGCGTAGAACTGTGCACTCTTTTCCGCAAGGTTTTTTTCTATAAATCACGACGTTGGCGGTGAAAGATGCGTACGCACATTTCATCCCTGTTTCCGCAACATTTTCGTGCGCAGAGACCTTTATAAATGAGGCCCCTGTTCCGAAAACTTTAGGACTCGGTGTGTAAACGTGATTGGCACAACGTGAGGTCGTAATTATTTTTAAACGTGCGACAATTTCAGACGAAAAATACGTAGTTGGTGTGCAAAGGCTTTTACTGTTGTTTTTGTCGTGAGTACTTTTACAAAGAATGCGAGTATTATGCGTGAAAAAGCAACGTCATTTTTTTTCGGAAGGTCAATTTTTCGGAGCTTTCGAATAAAGGCATCAACCAATCACGTTGTGCGGAACACACGTTACGTCACGAGAATGGCGGACCTGTTGATTGTTTGTGTTTCTCATCACCTGTATTATTTAATAAAGGCGCTAGCGTCCCCAGAAGGACCTCAAACTGTCCTGACATCCTACAATATGTCCGGAACCGGCCGTGGCCGAGCTTCAGCTAGTATACATTATATTATTATATTAGTATTGTTATACACAGGGGTGCACATAACTGGTACGCAAGTACGCATGCGCGCCCATAATCAGCGATGCGTAACGTCACTTGTGCCACTACAGCGCTTTTGCGTAACTCACCATCAGGTCATCAAAATAAAACGTGTATCTTGTACTACTTCTGCGTTTCCCCACCTGCAAAAAAAAAGCAAACGGAGCGCTGTGTGCTCTGTGCACCGCGCGCACACTGGAGAACTGCGCAAAATCAGCTGATTGCAACATCCGTTACTGTGAGACATCCGTGCTCATCCGTACTGTGAGACATCCGTTACTCGCTCCGTGGCAGTGACGTACTGGACTGGACCCCCCACGTCAACAACTCCACCCGCGGTGGAATCGCCTTTATCATTATCGAAACGACGCTACGTGTGGAGTGCGTACCGAACACCATCTCCTGGTACTCAAATGAGTACCTCACTAAAAAAGTTATGTGCAGCCCTGGTTATACAATATATTAGTATTATTATATATTATATTAGTATTATTATATATTATATTGTTATTAGCGGAATTCTCCTTCTCTACCTGTTAAAATGGGATGACCCAAAATCTCCACTTCTTGTGTGGATTGAGGAGGGCTAGGACCAGATCCTCATCACTGGATGATGTTGAATCCATCATGTCTTCTGGAGGATGAATCTCTCCAAACCTTTTATTGAACAATTGTCGCGACTGTCGCAGATCCACATCGCTGTCGGTATGAATAGTTATGATGCGAAATATTCGCAGGCACGTATTTTGCATTTTCGTGTTGTTTATTCGTCACGCCCCGGTGTGTAAAGGCAAACAAAACCTGGCAGGTTATGTGTGTGTACTTTGTACATGTTTAGTGGGTAAAATAAATATGTTCGTCTCGCTATTATTATTATTTTGAAATATTTCTGTTTCCCGAGTCTTGAGCTGCATCTGTGAAGACGCACGTGACGTCAGTTCCTTCCTCAATCCCCACTCGCGGCAAGTTAAAGGCCTATACACACCGGGGCGGTTTTTTCGTGCGATTGATTCACATGTAAACATATGTTTTTGTGATGTGTTCTTTGAGGAAGAAGGCCCCGACACAGGATCGCTTTTAACTCACTTTATTTGTTTAGCTTTAGGTATTTATCTATGAAGCAAATGGAGAGGAATTGTAAAATTCACGCGTGGAGCTCCCCCTTAGCTGGATATCTTAACAGATACGCTGCCTGGGGTTTCTGGCTTCCCCCCGGATCTGTAGTTTGGTAGTACCTGGGCAGGCGTGGCCCAATGACGCATACTATGCTCTGATTGGCTAGTGTTGAACGCCCGCCCCCAGTGTATTATGTGTGCTGTCATCTGGTGGCCAGCTGCGGTTAATACAACTTATATATTTATTTCTATTCCTTTGTGGCTATGTGTAGATATTACAGCCTGTTGATACATGTTATTTATTCTTAACATTTTCTTAAGTCCTTTGCACACCAAGTCCGTATTTTTCGTATGCGTTTTTTTTATCCGTCATCCGATAAAAATTGTTACGCACAGAAACGTTGCACAGAGTCCAATGCATTTTAGAATTATATTTGTTTGTTGCGAAAATTCAAAATACGAGACAAAATGGATGCGAAAAAACCCAGAAAATCAAACCTATTCCGAAAACTTTAATGACCGACGAAAGTTTCGGAGTCGGTGTGTAAACGTGATTGGCACAACGTGAGGTCGTAATTATTTTTAAACGTGCGACAATTTCAAACGAAAACTACGTAGTTGGTGTGCAAAGGCTTTTACTGTTGTTTTTGTCATGAGTACTTTTACACAGAATGCGAGTATTATGCGGCGCAAAAGCGACGTCATTTTTTTTCAGAATGTCAATTTTTCTGAGCTTTCGCACAGGGAATAAAGGCATCAACCAATGACGTTGTGCGGAACACACGTTACGTCACGACAATGGCGGACCTGTTGATTGTTTGTGTTTCTCATCACCTGTATTATTTAATAAAGGCGCTAGCGTCCCCAGAAGGACCTCAAACTGTCCTGACATCCTACAATATGTCCGGAACCGGCCGTGGCCGAGCTTCAGCTCCTGTATTATTATACATTATATTATTATATTAGTATTATTATATATTATATTTGTATTATATATTATGTTGTTATTAGCGGAATTGTCCTTCTCTTTCTCTACCTGTTAAAATGGGATGACCCAAAATCTCCTCTTCTTGTGTGGATTGAGGAGGGCTAGGACCAGATCCTCATCACTGTTGAATCCATCATGTCTTCTGGAGGATGAATCTCTCCAAACCTTTTATTGAACAATTGTCGCGACTGTCGCAGATCCACATCACTGTCGGTATGAATAGTTATGATGCGAAATATTCGCAGGCACGTATTTTGCATTTTCGTGTTGTTTATTCGTCACGCCCCGGTGTGTAAAGGCAAACAAAACCTGGCAGGTTATGTGTGTGTACTTTGTACATGTTTGGTGGGTAAAATATAACATTTCATCTCGTCTCGTTTTGGTCAATGAAAATGAAGAGATATTTTAGCAAGAGTTTTTATTTAGCAAACCACAATTAGTCCCGTTTTTATTAGTCAACAATATTGCATTATAAATTTGATTATAGTATTCGTCACATGACCACCATTTACGTTGCGTCTTGTGTCGTTTCCGTCACATAATAAAGGTTCGTTGACGACGATATTTAGTCGTAATTTTCGTTGACGAAAGCAACACTTGTCGCAATGACTCAGGACCAAGACTGGCGTCCCCATCAACCTTCAGACAGTCATCGGTTCTGAGGGGGTCCGCCCTTTATTACGACAGCCCGTTATTACGACAACCCTCCATTACGACATCCCGTCATTACGACATGCCTCTATTTAGACATGCCCCTAATCCGATCCTTTTTGGTACCGCTATTACGACAATTTGGTACCGCTATTACGACAATTAGGCCTATACAATTTGGTACCGCTATTACGACAATTAGGCCTACTTTTCATAGAAAGTGCAATAGAATAATAATAATAGTTAGGCCTATTAATATGACAATTAGGCCTACTTTTCATAGAAAGTGCAATAGAATAATATTAATAGTTATTAATATAGAATAAATGTAGGCCTACCTCTATCATCCCGCCCGCATCCGATCTTTTTTGGTACCGCTATTACGACAATTAGGCCTACTTTTCATAGAAAGTGCAATAGAATAATAATAATAGTTATTAATATAGAATAAATGTAGGCCTACCTCTATCATCCTGCCCGCACCCGCAATGAGCTTCCATTTGCATCGCGAGTGCAGACCTCTACTCCAAACAATGTTTTTCACAATAATTGATATCGGCACACATTTCAGTCAAAAACTAGGTGATTTTGAACCGGCCATGTGAATAAATGTTAGGCCTACACATTATGACAGGGAGCTCTCCTCATTTTTATTCAGCTCTCAGGGGGAAAAGGTTGAAACTCCATGCATCAAACAAACTCTGTGCGTGCAGGCCAGCAGTCTACTTAAAAATATATAAGAAGAAGCACGAATAAAGCTCTAGGACCTGAAATTTGGACTTGTTCGTTAGAAATCAATTTAATTAGAATTATGGACTGCCTTTGAATGAAGTTTAATCGGACTTTAAGTTGATTGAACAAAGTTTCAAGGTGTAGGCCTACCTTTTTTGCACTGTGGAAGCCTAATTTAAGAACGGCTAAATAATATTTTTTGAAAAGGATACTCTGATTTTGTTATGAAGATTGTTGCTTTTGGATTTGATATGGATAGGCTAGTCCTATATATTACCAACTAGGGGCAGCCTCGAAGTTGGATGATTGGCTCTTTTTAGAAATTGTTTTCCCATGTATTTGTCACACCCATGCATAAGCTGCGTGTATGCTAAGTCCAGAACATATGGGTATAATCACATTAATTAATTAATTTAAAGTACAATGATAATGACAAATATTAATGGCCTCATGTCGGAATGGCAGGACGTTTGAAAAAAATTAAAGTGCCGCTACTCAGACAATGGGGAAAAAAAATTGTCGCAGTAGTGGGACGCTTGGAAAATAATATTAATGCCGCCACTCCGACCACTAGACGTCAATGTCTAAGTAGCGGCATGTCGGAATAGCGGCATGTAACCGAGGGTTTCTGCCCTCCCCCCGGATGTGTTGTTTGCTAGTCTATGGGCAGGCGTGGCCTCTATGACGCATAATATGCTCTGATTGGCTAGTGCTGAGCGCCCGCCCCCAGTGTATTATGTGTGCCGCCATCTAGTGATCAGGAGCGGTTAATACAACTTGTACATTTATTTCTATTCCTTTGTGGCTATGTGTAGATATTACAGCCTGCTGATACATATATTATTTATTCTCAACATTATCCAAAGAAAAGGGAGGCATGTCTCTACCATGTCTAGAAGACTATTATAAGGCAGCACAATTACAATATTTAGTTTACTGGTGTATCAATGATTATGAAGCGAAATGGAAAGAACTAGAAATAAACCAACTTGATATCCCACTTCAATCCCTGCTAGGTGATACAAAGTCTAAGACCATTTATTTAGAAAAAATAAGTTCATTTACAATGGTTCCTCTCAATATCTGGTTTAAAGAATGTAAGAATCTAAAATTGGAGAGAAAAGCATGAGTGCTGAGATGGGTTGAACAAGATGATGATTTTAAACCAGCACAGCTGGACTTAAGGTTTAAACAACTGACCAAGAAGGGCATCACATCATACTGTGTAATTTCAACCAAAACAGGCTTAGAAAACTTCCTACATCTTCAAGAATCCCACAAATTAGACAGACAGGATTTCTACAGATATTAAACGATTTACAGATTAGGCATCATTTTGACAGAAACATTAAGATTGATGATGAAGCTGATTTGGATCTCATCAATGTTTTTATTGATGCTTATAGAGGCAAAATTCATAAGAAATTGGTGTCAAAATTATATTCCTGTTTACAAAATTCCAAAAAACACTCTATACTTTATATTAAAACTAATTGGGAGAAGGAAGCGAACATAACCTTAACAGAAGATGAATGGTTAAATATATGTCAAATAAATTCTTCCACTACCAGCTCAGGCCAATGGAGAGAATTTTCATTGAAAAACTGTACGTTTTTTTATTACTCCAAGAAGAAAGTACTTACAGACTGGCATAGCAGAATCCGGACAATGCTGGAGACAATGTAACAATACAATGGCTGACCACTATCATATCTTTTGGAATTGCGCTGCAATCCAGTCCTACTGGTTAGACATGATGTCAGAAATAAAATCTATTTTGGGCTTTGAGATCAATTTTAATTTCGGCACCGTATATTTAGGTAATATGCCGACTGAACTTAACCAAGATAAATACCTTCTCAAAATATTACTTACTTAGCCGGTAAAAAAGCAATCACCAAAAAGTGGCTAAACAACGAACCACCATCCAAAAGAGAGTGGTCAGCAATTGTAAAAGAAATATACGAGATGGAAAAACTTACATTCAGCCTTAGACTTTGTATTGATAAATTTAAGAAGTACTGGTTAAAATGGTCATCACATAAGTAAGACAAGTATATGTCTATGTTGTACTAGCACTATCACATGGAATGTACCGTTTTATTTAAAAATGTTTTGTCCCTCCCTTTCTGCTACTATCGAAATTTTAATAATGCCTCTAAGCCTAATAGTTAACATTGCCCCTAGTTCTAACAGTTTAACCACTAGCTGTAGAGTTAGAGCAGGGACGCTTAAAAAATTTCACACCTCTGGTTGTGTTACCAAGAATCTAGACGTAGACGGATCCACAAATAGATGCATTACCAAGAACATAGACGCATTTCTAAAGTTCATACAGGTGACAGACAGTTTGAGCAGGATGTTTGATTCGTATGTCTGAGTTGGTGCCGTTGGCCTCAGGAAGCACCTGGACGCCTAGATGGCACAAACCAATCATACACCAGTATTGTTGTCTCCAAGGCTCGCAGGCAGAAAAGACACCTTTATGTAGTATAAAGCCCTTATAACTTCCTGATATCTCCATCCTATCTCTCACCAGACTCCTGTAGTGAACTCTCGTTCGCGAGACGCAGCTACGGAACCATCTATCGAGAAATAGGTCCAGTACTGTTAGGGACTAGGGACTTAGGCTGTATTCTCTGTTCTGTATCATTAACTGAATAAAGATAATTGCTTATATTATTAATCATCGAATCCGACAATCCTTATTCCGATTCTTAGTTTAGTGTGGAAACCTCTGAATCTATCACAAAATATTCCAACACTACTTCATCTGTGCCTGATCCGATTGTACTTACACTGGACTTCGAGGCATGCGTTCTGGATTAAAGGAATAAAGACTCAGCCACTTTGGTCCCCTTTGCTGGATTGACTTAATTTGGACTCTAAGGACTTTTATCTGAATTGTGATGACATGCTGGTGATACTTTGTTTTTGTGCCCACCCCCTCTTATGAATACTAGACAAGTAACCCGTAACATGTGTTTTGATTGTAGATGTTAAGCTTTATTATGCCCTGCCTTCGGTGACCTAAGTGTTTGGTTCCGTTTTATTTATTTATTTATTTTATTGAATGTATGTGCTTTATCCTAAAATTAAAAATAAAAAAAGTATTAAAAAAAGATTGAGTACCTCTTTACCCATGCACTGCTGCCTCTGCTAGCCCTGTACCAAGATGGCGGCGGTTTAGGCACACCCCTCCAAAGTCGATGCGGCATGCATATATATTTATATATATATATATTAGTGATGTTACGAGATGTTCCGAGGCTTCGAAGCGTGTGTCGAGTAATGAAGGGGGCGTTTCCGCGAAGCGCGTATCGAGGCTTGCTTCATTTAGGGGAGGAGCCAAAAATGATGACGTCCGAAGCCTCGCTGCCCGGCTGTACCACGTGATTGCTTCGGGAAGTGGTTCAGATTTTGCCGCGAGGTTTGACAGCTACATAGACCCCTCAGGCTCCATTCAAAATGTGGGTTTTTGAAGGAGAGTTGTGGTCAGTTGAGAGTTTGGATAGAGTTTGGATAGTTTGGAGAGTTTGGATAGAGTTTGGATAGTTTGGAGAGTTTGGATAGAGTTTGGATAGTTTGGAGAGTTTAGAGGTAGTTTGGAGAGTTTACGGAGAGAGAGAGATTTAGGAGAGTGAGGAGAGTAGGATAGGTGATAGGATGGAGCCAGCGAGGAAGAGGAGGATTTCCCCTGTGTGGGAACACTTCGATCTGATATCTCCTAACAAGGTAAGCTAAATCTAACATTACAGATGCATTGCGTTTGCTTATCAAGAGCTATTTTTCACGGTTTCTTATTTTATTCAAAGGTGAGGTGTTTATTGTGTTCCAAGGAGTTGGGGTACAATAACACCTAATCCATGCTAAGGCATTACCGTGCCTTGCATGAGAATAAGGAGGAAACTAGAGCTTCATCTAGCCAAGGTAAGTCATATTCAATAGTCAATATTACAAACACACTATCACAATTGTTCCATGTTTGCTTTTGTTTATTGTGCAAATAAAGACAAGTAACACTGTATTTATTCTCTTTTAAGCAGCCACCAGAAAACAGGAGCTGGATTAAGCCCTTGTCTCCATGATAGTGAAGGACACACAGCCCTTCACTATTGTGGAAGATGTTGGATTCAGGGCATTTGTGTCCAAACTGGATCCCAATTATGTTATCCCTACAAGGCAGGTATGTATGGGTGCATACATGAAACAAATGAGTACTTAATTGTATGTCTCACAATTCAAACAAATTCAGCATTATATATTTTTTCCTTAGGCTCTGAAGGCCATGGTGGAGGCCAAGTACGAGTCAGCAAAGGAGAAGGCTAAGGCTAAAGTTGAAAAGGTGGCTGCTGTTAGCCTTACTTCTGACATGTGGACATCCATCAACATGGATGCCTACCTGGCTGTAACATGCCATTTTGTGGGTGACAAAACCAGGCTCAGCTCAGTGCTGTTGGGAGTGCAGGCATTCCCCCAATCACACACTGCTGAAAATATAGCTCGTGTGAAAGCCTCCCTGATGGAGGAATGGGGAATCACTAATAAGGTGACATGCATGGTCACTGATGGTGCTCCCAATATGGTTGCGTGTGTGAGAGAGCTGAAGCTTCGGCACCATATTTGCATTGCACACACACTAAATCTGATAGTGAAGAAGGCACTTGACCAGAACCCTGTGTTCTCTGGCACCCAGGCCAAAGCAAGGAAGCTGGTTGGCTTCTTTAGAAGCAGCACCACTGCTAAGGTATGGTCATTCCCTTTATTCCAATGTATAATAACACTAATAGTTTGTCTGTGTTCCTGCTGCAGTGATTTAATGGCCTACTCATCTGTATCTTTAAAGGAGAAGCTTACACAAGTGCAGCTTCATCTGGGGATGGCAAAATTGAAGCTAATGCAAGAAGTGGAGACCAGATGGAACAGCACATATTTGATGCTGCAACGTTTGGTGGAGCTAAGGGAGCCAGTCGGAGCAGCATTAGCTGGGCTACAACATGACATGCCCATGATTACATCAGATGAGTTCAGCATTGTTGGAGGGTGCCTTTCTTTGCCGTCTCCCTTTTATGATGCCACTGTAGAGCTGTCGGCCGAGGAAAATGTGTCTGCCTCCAAAGTTGTCCCCCTAATGAAAATGCTGGAGCAAAACCTTCAGGAGGAAATAGCAAAGCCGGCACCTGCAGTGGCATTGGAAATGGGAGAGCAGCTCATCAGACAACTACGGGAGAAGCTTTATACTTTGCAGTCGATGAGCATCATGTCCCTTGCTACACTCCTGGACCCCCGATTTAAAGTTATTGGATTTTTTAGTCAAACTAAAGCCACTGAAGCGATAAAGCGACTGACCTCAGAGTGTGCTACCATTGTAAGGGCACAACAAAGCAGAGAGGAAATCCCCCAGGCTTCTACCTCTCATGATGTCACTGGAGGTAATGTATTATTTTACATTTTGACATCAGTTATTCCTATGAGAACACTTACTAACATCATCTGTGGTTTCCTCTTAGGTAGCAAACTGCGGCGTCGTTTAGACACCAGTGTCATGGAGGCGAGGAGGTCTCAAAATGTCACTGCAGATGCCACTGTGGAGGTCCAGCGGTACCTTTCAGAGCCAAATATAGGAAGACTGGAAAACCCTCTGGAGTACTGGGAGAGGCAAAAACTACTGTACCCGAACTTACACAAACTTGCACTTGCCTTTTTGTGCACGCCGGCATCTTCTGTGCCTTGTGAAAGGGTCTTCTCCAAGGCCGGAGAAGTTGTGTCAAAAAAAAGAAATCGTTTAAAACCAAAAACTGTTGAGAAGCTCTTGTTTCTGAATAAAAATGAATGAAATTTCCCCTGTCCTGTACATCCAAGTTACACAAGCATAATCTGTGCCCTTTTCCTAGTTCCACAAGCACTTTCACTGTCCTCTGCCTGATTACGCCCATGCCATTTTCAGAAAAACATTGCACAACCTGCCATATTATGATATTACCATTTTGGGAAAATTTACACACAATACATTCAAAAATGTATTATACACATGTGATAATTTATGTACAGAAATGATTTGGTCATACATTTTTTGTAATTCATTGTCATTCCCAACAGACACGAAAATTCAATCCATCAATGCATCACACATTATGTGGTTCAGATACAGCTGCCTGTGATTACACACTTGGCCAGTAGGTGGTTTCGTGTGCACATGAAGCTTCGAGAAATGAACCCTTTCTCGAACCAATTGGCTCAAGTGGTTCAATGCCTCATGAGGCTTCATCCCACCATCACTAATATATATATATATATATATATATATATATATATATATGGGATATACAACCAAAAGTTGGTAGCCATCATATTTATTTTGATCTTATAAGAACTTCCAAAATTCTAAAGGCTACAAAGTGGTCTACATATTGATATGTAATTGAGACAAATTTTACCTCCAAAACAACACACAATAAGCCTTTCTCTCTAAAGCTTTTTCTGATCAGGATTGACCAGAAAGGGTTAGGGTTAGGGATGGGGGTTAGGGTTTAAAGAAAAAGACCCTGCCTATATAGGCTTGAGAGTCCTAGGCGACAAAAAATATACCATTAGGCATTTCAAGGTTTGATAAAGGCCCCCAGGCTAGTGAACCTAGGGGCAACCAGGCCCCGTCGCGACGTTTCGAGTAAGTTCACTCTTCTTCAGGCTGGGGCCCTTTGGTAAGGGAAAGGGGATTGGGACAAACAAAATGAATTAAATAAATAAATCCCTAACTCATTTCAAACTGAAAGGGGATTAGAACAAACAAAAGAAAAAAAGGAAAACACTCCTAAAGAAAACCACAACTCTTACACTCCCAAACTCATGCAAAAACAGAACGGGGAACTGGGGAAAAGGAACTGAAAGGAAAATTGGCACCTGTGGACCTGCAGCAGGGAGATGTTGTTTTGTCTGCCGCAGGCCACAAGTGCAGCTGGTGGCCTCCCTTAAGTAGAAGGGTAATTGGTTGGCCATTTTGAAAAAGGTGTTTCTGATTAATTTTGATTTTCCCTCCTTTTTCTGAGGATCACTGGGTAAGTATTGTTGTTTTGTGTATTTATTGCAGGGGACCTGGAGGAAAGTAGCATTGAGCTGTCTTTTTCCTCTTTTCACAGGTTTTTGTAAAAATGTAAGTATGTTCTTGTGTATATTCTCTCCATTTGCTCTCCCTTAAATTAAAAAAATGCGCTCAGATCCTGATTTCTTTTCACCACATCAATTCTTTAAATAAAGATAATTGTGGGTCAAAGAAATAAAAAATATAAAACAATAAACAACTAATACTCTCTGTATGGTGCCTTAGTCCACAAGAGGGATTTGAGGGTGGTGGCACTGGCCAGGTTATGTTTTTGTGACAGTTTTTTCATGTGGGTTCAAAGACCCTCGGTGTGCGGGCAACACAACCCCCTCCCTCTCCACATTTTCCCGGGCCCCAGAGAGGGATCCTTTCTACATTTAAAAATTGACCAAGGCTCAACCAAAGTTGAGTGGGTACCCGCCCAAACAACCCTCCGGCCCCCGCAGGGCCCGACCCCAAGCCTTGTTGCCGGTCCTTGGCCTTGGGTGGTGGGACTTAGGGTAATTTGCGGAACCCCCGTTCAAACACCGGCCCACCTGGTGTGTGCGTGTGTGTGTCGGTGGGCTGGGGCTTGGCGGGGGCGGGGAGACCATGACCTGCCCAACCCCTAGACCGACCACACGCCAGGGCTGCCGGACTACGCAAGGGTCGGGCAGGATGCAGGGCGGGCACCCAAACGGAAATCATACGCTCATCCATCGCCCATTTAGGGCTAGTGTCTAGGATGGGGTATGGGATGGGGAGTGGTTGGAATGAGATGTGGGGTCGGAGTGGTTCAGGTTAGGGTTAGGTTTGGGGATAGGTTAGGGCTAGGGTTGGGGTTAGGTTGTGGTTTAGGGTTAGGGTAGGGTTGGGTTTGGGGGTTAGGGATGGGATAGGGTTGGGGGTTAGGGTTAAGGTTAGGGGTTGGGGTTAAGGTTAGGTTAAGGGTTAGGTAAAGGGTTAAGGTTAGAGTTAGGGTAAGGGGTTAGGGTAAGGATTAGGGTTAGAGGGTTAGGGTTAGTTTTAGGGTTAGGGTTAGTTTTAGGGTGTGTTTTTGGTAAGTTTTACAGTGTCCTGCTCATCATATCATAGCTAGCTCATCATAGCTATCTGCTAGGGCCCTGTCCTCAGTGTCCTCCTACTCCACTGTGCATTGGGTGACACACAGTATGTTCCCATGCAGGATGAACCCGTGCATTATCACAAGCAGCCAGTAGGGCTTCAATGTGTGACTGGGTCACTAGGTTCATGTGCAGGACAACACAAATGACTGAGTCGGCGTCAAAGTAATACTAATCAGTAGGTAGGTAGGTATATATTTAATATGTTATTTTATTGACATTAAATAATATTGAATAAACAGTTTACAAATACCAATCGTATTTAATATTGGACACATTTGTTTTTACAGAGGTGAAAGGGTTCCTGCTGATTGTGCCCATGGTGATAAATATAATTCATGATTGTGAATCATAATATGAACACCTGGTGCCAGGTAAACAAGTCTTCTTCCTGTTCTTTACCTTAGGGCAGCATTTATGTTTTGAGGAAGCTTGTACAATAAAGATAAGATCTCACACGGGACATTCAAGAGGAGGGTTGTAAAATTCTGAGGGTATGAGGTTGCGCTAGTGGTTAGTTGCACACTGCGAAATGTATTTCTCTGAACCCATTACTCTACATACTACCTTTTGTCATGCTTGCTGACTCAGAACAGAGGTGAACCCAAAAGCATGACACAAAAGGACCAGCCAAACTCCAACCACAGGCAAGGGTCATCACCAGGATATCGAAAGCCGCTGGAGAGCTAAGCCTAATGCAAAGACTAACTGGCAAAGCAAACAAAGGGAAGTGGACTGGTGAATTATTACCTTTTATTCACAAGTGTAATCCTTTCCCTCTCCATCCACATAGCACACAACCCCAGCCACCCCCCCAACTAATCATTTGTACTGTTACCATCTGGCCGCAGATACAGTATATATATACAGTTACAGGATATATATATATATATATATATATATATATATATATACAGATACAGGATATATATACAGATACAGGACCCTGGCCTGCGCTCGCTGCAGCAGGAGTGTTGTACCTTCTGCTGTATCAGCTCTAAACAAAGCACCCGGTAACCATGGTTACCAGGGTGCTATGCTCAGGACAGGGAGGGTTGGAGGGTTAAATGTGACAAATGTGCTGGATTAAGTGTATATTCTTGTTATGTCGTGGTGTCTATATGTATCCTGTGTCTATGTATATATGTCTGAAGGACACACACACACACACACAATGGCTTTTTGGTACAAACTGTTGATTATAATTCATCGATGAGTGATGTCAAATCACATTGAATTTGTTAAGTAGAGAAGAACCAGAGCAGGGTTAAAGGTCCATTTTACACATTCTGCTTTGGGAAAGGGTCTGGTGTGTGGCGTAAATTTGAGGGAAGAAAGAAATGTCATCATGGATTTGCTTAAACAGAGTCTTTGTCTACCTGGTGGTTTCTGATGTAGTAAATCATAGACCACTTCACTGGCTGTCTGCTGGCTTCAGTCCATCACTTCCCCCCTCTGAATTCTGGTGCAGCAGAGGAGAGGGAGAAGAGAGGAGACAGAAAAAAAGAGATGGAGTCAACAAGAAATGTGGAAGGGAGGGGGGAAAAAAAGGTGGGAAAGGCATGGGAAAATAGTCGAGGGGAGAGGGGGTAGCTAGGAACTGGGAGGCGGGGTCCTGACTCTAAAAGGCCCTCTGTCCACAAGTATGGCCCCAGGCCAGGCTCCATGAGTCAGGCCAGGTAGACGTAAAGGAGGCACACAGAGCGACTGAAAAAACATCTTGCTCAGAAGAGGTGCTACTGTAAGCAGTAACATGTGCGGACTGGGTTCTGATTGGACCATTAAGCCATAAAAACTGTTACAACCGTGTACGTGTTTCATGCGTGGCGTTGTCTATGGCCCTTTGGACTCAGAAGCTGGAACTTGACTCCATTTGCAGCGACCATATAAAGGAGACAAGAGGAGTAAGAACACCAGGTTGCAAGAAGGCAAGACACCATGATGATGTGGAGAACCCTGTGGTCTCTGTTCTTTGTGCTCCACACTGGTAAGGATTTTAATACTTAGAATATAGTGACTTAGAAGTAGTGACTAACATTAGTAAAATTAGTGACAAGAAGAGAGGCCTCGTCTTTTATTGGGAATCTTAAAAGTAAAAATACAATCTCTTACTTGCCTTTACTGCCAGGTTTGACCAAATTACTAAGAATACATTATTGGGGAACAAGAGTACAAATTCAAGCAAGAGTCAAAAAAAGTTGTACACAGTTGTAAACTGTGTGCAGAACATGAAGTGATTTTGACACTATTTAAGTATTCCTCTGGTTCTCTCCCCGTTTGCCCAATGTGTGTGTGTGTGTGTGTGTCTCCCTCAGTCACCGGACTCCGATGGTGCACCATCTCAGATCAAGAGCAGCATAAATGTGAGGCCATGTCCAAGGCCTTCTCCGAGGTGCACGTCTACCCCACCATCACCTGTGTCAAATCCCTCAACATTGAGGCCTGTGCTAAGAGACTGCAGGTGAGAAAAGATTTACAGCTGTTGTTTTTTTTAGTGACCCAGCATTTGTTTAACTACAGTAATGTGTGTGATTGCTGCATCCACTGCTGCTGCTTGTGGTGATTAATGTGTATATTAATCAAAGTATTGTAAATGGTCATATATTGCATTTTCACAGTAAGTACAAGGGACATAAGTATGACCCATATACCAAGAATGATTTATCTGTTTGCCGATTCACGAGTTTCCAGCCAAAAAGGAAAGCACTTCACAACTGACCATATGGAAGCACTGTTGGTATTACTTTTCTGTGTTGAGTAAAAGGACGTTTCATGAGCTTTTGGCCAAAACACAAAGTGCTATATAACTACCCAGACCAAAGCTATTGGTGTCATGCTTCAATATGTCATGCTCACAAAAAACCTGACAACCAAGAATTGGTGACCTGTGCCTCATAAGTTACTGAGCAAAAAACAAAACGTTTCATAAGTGACCACATGGTGGCAGTATCAACACCACATTTCAATGTGTTGATAACACTCCCATGGTGGACATGTCTACCAAATATTGTTATCACAGTTCATGAGTTATTGACCAAGACGCAAAGTGTTTTATAACTGGTCACAAGGAGGGGCTATTGGTGCCATGTTCAATATGACGGATGAGGTGTCATATCCCCCCCCCCCCCCACACACACACACACACACACACACTATGTCAGCGCTTTGAGTATCGTGTAAAGCGCTATATAAATGCAATGAATTATTAATTATTATGCCGGGCACATGCTGATGGAGAACTTGTGTACCAAGTTTTAAGAACAAGAAGAAGAAATACCGAAGATAACAATAATTAAGAATTAAAATAATGTCGCTGTTGACTTGAATTGACTGATGTAATTGTTTCGTCATGTTATTTATGTATTTATTTGAACATATTTATTTGAGCCCAGTGACCGCCACGTGTTTGCACTAAACCACGTGTCAAACACAAGGCCCGGGGGCCAAATCAGGGCCTCTGCCAAGTCCTATCCGGCCATCATTTGAGTTTTCAATTCATTTTGGCCCGCATCTTTAACTCCCGCCATGTGCAGCACTACAAGTCCCAGCATTGCAAACATGGTCCTATACACAGGTGCTGTGTGCGGAACTGGCGCACCACTTTCCCCCTCACGCCCACATGAATGCGTACGCTGTATCCAAGGATGCATACTAACCCTATGTTATATCCAAGGATGCATACTAACCCTAACCTATAGTTACCCAAACCCATACTAACCCTAACCCTACATTGTATTCAAGGATGCATACTAACCCTAACCCTATGCTATATCCAAGGATGCATACTAACCCTAACCCTATGCTATATCCAAGGATGCATACTAACCCTAACCTATAGTTACCCAAACCCATACTAACCCTAAACCTACATTATATTCAAGGATGCATACTAACCCTAACCCTATGCTATATCCAAGGATGCATACTAACCCTAAGCTGTATCCAAGGATGCATACTAACCCTAACCTATAGTTACCAAACCCATACTAACCCTGACCCTACATTGTATTCAAGGATGCATACTAACCCTAACCCTATGCTATATCCAAGGATGCATACTAACCCTAAGCTATATCCAAGGATGCATACTAACCCTAACCCTATGCTATATCCAAGGATGCATACTAACCCTAAGCTATATCCAAGGATGCATACTAACCCTAACCTATAGTTACCAAACCCATACTAACCCTGACCCAACATTGTATTCAAGGATGCATACTAACCCTAACCCTATGCTATATCCAAGGATGCATACTAACCCTAAGCTATATCCAAGGATGCATACTAACCCTAACCTATAGTTACCAAACCCATACTAACCCTGACCCAACATTGTATTCAAGGATGCATACTAACCCTAACCCTATGCTATATCCAAGGATGCATACTAACCCTAAGCTATATCCAAGGATGCATACTAACCCTAACCTATAGTTACCAAACCCATACTAACCCTGACCCTACATTGTATTCAAGGATGCATACTAACCCTAACCCTATGCTATATCCAAGGATGCATACTAACCCTAAGCTATATCCAAGGATGCATACTAACCCTAACCCTATGCTATATCCAAGGATGCATACTAACCCTAAGCTATATCCAAGGATGCATACTAACCCTAACCCTAAGCTATATCCAAGGATGCATACTTAGAGTATAAGGACCACTCACTGGTTGAGCAGCAGCATGTACTTTAGCGTGACCAACCTGCTGCGGTGCATCCAGTCTGACTCCTGGTTTTCCATCAGCAACGTTGTGACCTCAAGCAGCAACTAAAGGCAGCCACGCGATTCGTCGCAAATTGCCATGCAAACAACTAACACAAAATTAGGAAATGCACCTCAGTCTGCTAAATGGCACATTTAGTTTTAAAAAGAGAAAAGAAAATGGTTTGCACTCAGGCAATCTAATTAATCACAGGATTTCTTGAATTAATTTTGATTAATTGGTTCTAATCCTTAGCTGGTTCTAAACCTTAGCTGGTTCTAATCCTCAGATGGTTCTAATCCTTAGCTGGTTCTAATCCTTAGCTGGTTCTAATCCTTAGCTGGTTCTAATCCTTAGCTAGTTCTAATCCTTAGCTAGTTCTAATCCTTAGCTGGTTCTAATCCTCAGATGATTCTAAACCTTAGCTGGTTCTAAACCTCAAATGGTTCTAATCCTTAGCTAGTTCTAATCCTCAGATGGTTCTAATCCTTAGCTGGTTCTAATCCTCAAATGGTTCTAATCCTTAGCTAGTTCTAATCCTCAGATGGTTCTAATCCTTAGCTGGTTCTAATCCTCAAATGGTTCTAATCCTTAGCTGGTTCTAATCCTTAGCTAGTTCTAATCCTTAGCTGGTTCTAATCCTTAGCTAGTTCTAATCCTTAGCTGGTTCTAATCCTCAGATGATTCTAAACCTTAGCTGGTTCTAAACCTCAAATGGTTCTAATCCTTAGCTGGTTCTAATCCTTAGCTGGTTCTAATCCTCAGATGGTTCTAATCCTTAGCTGGTTCTAATCCTTAGCTGGTTCTAATCCTCAAATGTTTCTAAACCTTAGCTGGTTCTAAACGTTGGCTGGTTCTATTCCTTAGCTGGTTCTAATCCTTAGCTGGTTCTAATCCTTAGCTAGTTCTAATCCTTAGCTGGTTGTAATCCTCAGATGGTTCTAAACCTTAGCTGTTTCTAAACGTTAGCTGGTTCTAATCCTTAGCTGGTTCTAATCCTCAAATGTTTCTAAACCTTAGCTGGTTCTAAACGTTGGCTGGTTCTATTCCTTAGCTGGTTCTAATCCTTAGCTGGTTCTAATCCTTAGCTAGTTCTAATCCTTAGCTGGTTGTAATCCTCAGATGGTTCTAAACCTTAGCTGTTTCTAAACGTTAGCTGGTTCTAATCCTTAGCTGGTTCTAATCCTTAGCTGGTTCTAATCCTTAGCTGGTTCTAATCCTCAAATGGTTCTAATCCTTAGCTGGTTCTAAACATTAGCTGGTTCTAATCCTCAAATGGTTCTAATCCTTAGCTGGTTATAAACCTTAGCTGGTTCTAATCCTCAAATGGTTCTAATCATTAGCTGGTTCTAAACCTTAGCTGGTTCTAATCCTCAAATGGTTCTAAACCTTAGCTGGTTCTAATCCTCAAATGGTTCTAATCCTTAGCTGGTTCTAAACCTTAGCTGGTTCTAAACCTTAGCTGGTTCTAAACCTCAAATGGTTCTAATCCTTAGCTGGTTCTAAACCTTAGCTGGTTCTAATCCTCAAATGGTTCTAATCCTTAGCTGGTTCTAAACATTAGCTGGTTCTAATCCTCAAATGGTTCTAATCCTTAGCTGGTTATAAACCTTAGCTGGTTCTAATCCTCAAATGGTTCTAATCATTAGCTGGTTCTAAACCTTAGCTGGTTCTAATCCTCAAATGGTTCTAAACCTTAGCTGGTTCTAATCCTCAAATGGTTCTAATCCTTAGCTGGTTCTAAACCTTAGCTGGTTCTAAACCTTAGCTGGTTCTAAACCTCAAATGGTTCTAATCCTTAGCTGGTTCTAAACCTTAGCTGGTTCTAATCCTCAAATGGTTCTAAACCTTAGCTGGTTCTAATCCTCAAATGGTTCTAATCCTTAGCTAGTTCTAATCCTTAGCTGGTTCTAAAACTTAGCTGGTTATAATCCTCAAATGGTTCTAAACCTTAGCTGGTTCTAATCCTCAAATGGTTCTAATCCTTAGCTAGTTCTAATCCTTAGCTGGTTCTAATCCTTAGCTGGTTCTAATCCTTAGCTAGTTCTAATCCTTAGCTGGTTCTAAAACTTAGCTGGTTATAATCCTCAAATGGTTCTAAACCTTAGCTGGTTCTAATCCTCAAATGGTTCTAATCCTTAGCTAGTTCTAATCCTTAGCTGGTTCTAATCCTTAGCTGGTTCTAATCCTTAGCCGGTTCTAATCCTCAGATGGTTCTAAACCTTAGCTGGTTCTAAACCTCAAATGGTTCTAATCCTTAGCTGGTTCTAATCCTCAGATGGTTCTAAACCTTAGCTGGTTCTAAACCTCAAATGGTTCTAATCCTTAGCTGGTTCTAATCCTTAGCTGGTTCTAATCCTTAGCTGGTTCTAAACCTCAAATGGTTCTAATCCTTAGCTGGTTCTAATCCTTAGCTGGTTCTAATCCTTAGCTGGTTCTAATCCTTAGCTGGTTCTAAACCTTAGCTGGTTCTAAACCTTAGCTGGTTCTAAACATTAAGTTATGTAGTTCAGCTTCCAGGTTTTTCAGCTTGAAGGTTTTTCAGCAGTGCAATGCGATGCATTTGAGGTTTCAGGTTTTTCAGGAAAATTCATTTCACATTTATGCATTTTCAGTAATCTTTTGCAATTTCTTTGAGCATTTATTTTTAACGTTTGATCTTTCTTTGTGGATGCATTCAAGTGTGTGTAAGACACTGGTTTGACTTCCTTTAGGGGGTCCTATGCGATCATTCGTTCATATATTACATTACAGGCCTGTTGAGTTCACAACCATATTTTCCACTTTAATCGTTATCCCTAACGTGTGTGAATAATAAAGCATCATTTTATATGGTCGGAAAGAACATTAGCATCATCAAGGTGCAGATAATGAGTAGATAAAGCAACTGATTGCACGACCCAACCGATTGGCCTTGGTGTCCAAAGTCTCTCCAGCCATTGACACAATCAGAAATTACCTGCCGAAACCTCTGCCATGATAACAGAGGGCGAGCGGAGGTGTGAGGTCATTCATAACTCATAACGTGAGGTCATGGTCAAATCTGGATCGGTTATTTTGGAGAGTTGTAACGAAAGTGACATGAAATGTATCAGCTTTACCTTAATCAAGTAGAGGAAGATCGAGTCTTTCCTTGTGTCTTGTTTAAATACTTTGATGGCTGGTTTACAGCCTCACCTGGCCCAGTCAGACTGATGAGACTGCACACCTGTGGTGCAGAGCCACCATGGCACCCAGGATAAACCAGCTATCACCACACACACTCAGGAGAGAGCTCTGTCATGACAGTTACACCTGCTCGGCTTGTACCACCTTGCCTCTCCAATAAATGGATTTATACCTCAACATTTACCTGTGTCCTGTGTTGGAGGGGCCCAGCAAAAGCCACTTATGTGGCGTGTGGCAGAGGTCTACTGCTACAATTTGATTAAACATGTATTAGTTTTAATATAACAGTGACTGAACATTATTTTGACCAATTAAAATATGAATTGAAACACCAAATGAATAGAAATTTAAACCAGCAGCACTTTGTTACGTGTTATTTACTGTAATTAACTCAGAACACTCCAGGTTGCAATACCCTGAAAGCTGGAGAAGAACGGTTCATATCTCGTGCTATCTCCTCCGAGTCCTGACAATCTTAAACACATTGATAAGAACATGTTTCACTACATTTAACCCCACACATTCTTGATTGCCTAAGAAGAGTTGTTAAATTAGGTTAAAGGTGCAGTGTGTACAATTTAGTGGCATCTAGCGTTGAGGTTGCAGATTACAACCAACTGAAATAATTACACGTATTATTTAATTACACAATCACTCATAGCTGTGATCGCAATTTTATTTCCCTGTGTCAGATCACTGTAATTCGGAGCGTGAATCTGTTGAATATCCAATATCTTTCTAACTTAACGTATGGCTGTGCAGTTAGTTGCACAACCTGCATGTTTTGTGGTGGAGTGAGATTAAGTCATGTCAAGTGATGAATCTTGAATTCATTTAGCACATACAATAAACATGTAGTTATACATTAGGATAGATTTAGGTTACTTTGTGGGGATTTAAGCCGGGCGCTTACCAGCGAACTCAGACGTTTTTCCGCACTAACTGCCACGTGATAACAATGCTGTTATAGGCTGTGTTGGGGTACTAGCCATACTGAGTATGACAGTATGAAGTGCTTTCACACTGTCATACATACATACATACATACATACATACATAGTATTGCATTGTGTAAAGCCAGTAAGATGTTACTATGATTCTCTCTGCTTTTCTCCAGAGTAATGAAGCAGATGCCTTGTCCATGTACACCAAAGACATTTACGCCATGGGAAAGACCACCTCCTTCAAGATGGCTGCAGGGGAATCCAAAGCTGATGGTAAAGTGTAAAATACCTAATAAGCCCTTTGTAGCAACACACTGTGGCTGAGCTCAGAGCTACAGACCATCAGACACAGAAGTCCCTGCATGTACGAGTCAGGAGCATCTACAGTCCTGGTTGGTTTGACTCGGCGCGTCAGCCCAGCATGGCAGGGATTTGCATCTCCATTACAACGGGGCTTTCGCTTGAAGGCGTGTCTTTAACTGATGACGCGCTCAGTCGTCTGGTCCAATCCGCGCTCCTTACCCATCTGACGTCAACGCAACCCGCTTGGAGGCGGGTTGGCTTTGACCCAACTCCAGAGAAGGTCCATCTCGGGCAAGAGTCGGCACAACTCGGGGTGTTTAAACTGGTAATGGAAACGCAAATCAGCGTGGCATGGATTGACTCGAAGCCAATAGTGCCAATGGAAAAACGGCGCTGGCTGTGTTTAATGTGGTCTGCTAATGTCCTTACATTGAAGTGCTATGCTTGTCCTTTTCCACAACAGACATGTCATATCAAACTAGTAGATAGTCCCACAATACACGACACAACCCTGTTGACCGTAATTTACCAGCTTTAATAATTCTTGTTGCAGCTGAATCTTGCAGCCAACATCTAAACGATTTCTTTCCCCTGCATGCCACCCTTAGAACAAGGGACCACCTATTATGCGGTTGCCGTGGTGAAAAAGACAAACAGTGCCATGAACATCTTCAACCTGGCAGGCAAGAGGAGCTGCCACACAGGAAAGGGCCGAACGGCGGGGTGGAACATGCCTTTAGGTTACCTCATAGACCAAGGACTCATGTCTGTGATGGGCTGTAACATACCACAGGGTAAGAGCCCCCCACACACACACACACACACACACACACACACACACACACACACACACACACACACACTAATGTGTGTCCATGTGTGTTTGTTTGTATGTGTTTGACAATCAGGCGTGGCTGATTTGTTCAACGCCAGCTGTGTCCCGGGGGCGCAGAGCGACCCGTCTGAGCTGTGCCAGCTGTGTGCGGGAGACGGAACCACTGGAGCAAATAAGTGTGACATGAGCACCAAGGAGAAATACTTCTCCTATGATGGGGCCTTCAGGTAACAACATGCACTCTACGTGTACTGTCTGATAGCTCATTAACATTGCCAAAGCAGTTTAAAAATGAAACAAAAATAACAACTAGTAAGTTATAAATGTGTTTATATAAAATATGAAGTAGTGCAAGTATAAAAAGTGAAATATAAAGTGCAGAGAAATCAGAACATTATATATATATATATATACAGTATATATATATATATATATATATATATATATATATATATATATATATATATATATATATATATATATATTTATACCATGGCCCGGGTGAATACTCAATTCTGATTGGCTGGAGAGGTGTGCATTATTTTTGGATAACATGCACGGCTATGATGTCATCGTCTAATCACCGGTCTAAAAATGAATTCGCTAAACGAAGCGTTAAACTGTCAACTTGGACCGGACTGGGGGGGGGGGGTATGTTTAGAAAGCTTCCCCGTTGCCAAGTCGTTACTTAGTCTCAGGTTTAGCCTATTACTAGCTCTAGTTTGCCAGGGTGTAGTGTCATCAGGTGTGCCATCAGGTGGCTCCTTGCCGAGTGATATTTCATTTGGGCATATTCTGCAGATTACTATATCTTTAATTGTTATTTTTCTGTTTGTTGACGGAAACCCAAAATCTTTCCACACGTCACTTCTTAAATGGTCAGAAGTGTATTTTGTGAGTGTCTGACATGAGGCCAGCGTGTTACTCATACTTCCATGAGTACACTTAAACACAGTACACTATCAGATGTTCATATATATATATATATATATATATATATATATATATATATATTAGATGTTCAGATGTTAGTGCTGTTCCAGATGCAATACTCTGTGGTTAGGTTGGTTAATTACTTTTATGGAAATGACCATCAGCTGCGCGGCCGCGTCACCCGCCAAACACACGGCGGCTCAGCCTGGCTCCGCCTCTCCCGCTACGTAGTAAGATGGCTGCCGTAGAGTACCAAAAGTGGCGATCCCACTGCTTTTCTTGGCAAGCCACGCCCTCCGTAGCATTCTAGCGCTGTGATTGGCCAGGCGGCCGTGCTCGCATGAGGCAATGCAAGAGTGTTGATGTTGACAGCCCGCGAAACTTTGTTATGCCGTCATCCATCTCAACAATATGCCGTCAACTGAGAAGACAAACACCGGTAAATTATCAATACATTAACTAGTTTCCCATCCATCAAACTATTTTCTTCCACCATGTGTTCATTAGTAAAGCAAAACTAACGGCAACTAACTTTGCTGATCTAATGTAAAGTTATTCACGTTTTAAAATTAAAGTTACTGTCCTTAGTTCTGGCCATCGTGTTTTTCCCTTTCTCCATTTGATTACTTAACGCTAACTATCTAGATGGCATTAACTAACACATTTGATTTGATGACTTAACTAACTAACTAGCTATCTAGATGGCATTAACTAACACGTTTGATTTGATGACTTAACTAACTAACTAACTATCTAGATGGTATTAACTAACACATTTGATTTGATGACTTAACTAACTAACTAACTATCTAGATGGCATTAACTAACACATTTGATTTGATGACTTAACTAACTAACTATCTAGATGGTATTAACTAAAACATTTGATTTGATTACTTAACTAACTAACTAACTATCTAGATGGCATTAACTAACATGTTTGATTTGATGACTTAACTAACTAACTAACTATCTAGATGGCATTAACTAACACATTTGATTTGATGACTTAACTAACTAACTATCTAGATGGCATTAACTAACACATTTGATTTGATGACTTAACTAACTAACTAGCTATCTAGATGGCATTAACTAACGTTTGATTTGATGACTTAACTAACTAACTAACTATCTAGATGGTATTAACTAACACATTTGATTTGATGACTTAACTAACTAACTAACTATCTAGATGGCATTAACTAACACGTTTGATTTGATGACTTAACTAACTAACTATCTAGATGGTATTAACTAAAACATTTGATTTGATTACTTAACTAACTAACTAACTATCTAGATGGCATTAACTAACATGTTTGATTTGATGACTTAACTAACTAACTAACTATCTAGATGGCATTAACTAACACATTTGATTTGATGACTTAACTAACTAACTAACTATCTAGATGGCATTAACTAACACATTTGATTTGATGACTTAACTAACTAACTAACTAACTATCTAGATGGCATTAACTAACACATTTGATTTGATGACTTAACTAACTAACTATCTAGATGGCATTAACTAACACATTTGATTTGATGACTTAACTAACTAACTAACTATCTAGATGGCATTAACTAACACATCTCGATAGTTTACGCGAGCATGGGCGCCTGGCCAATCACAGCGCTCGAATGCTACGGAGGGCGTGGCTTGCCAAGGAAAGCAGTGGGATCCATAATAACGCCGAAAAGTGACACTCAGCGTTTTGAGGGCACATGCGGCTCCTGGTCTACACTTCTCTTCAGATCCTAACCCGGCACCTTACGTTCTCCAGGTCTAGTAAGTTCGGGAAGTACGGGCGGCGCTGAATAATAACTATATATTACAATATTGTAATCCTCCCTCTCTAGATGTCTTGCTGATGGTGTAGGAGATGTCGCCTTTATCAAGCACACAACCGTCTCCGAGAACACAGACGGTAAACAATTAATTCACCATATCAGTTGATCGTTGTGAATTCGTTTCAATGAGTTAATGCAATGAGGATGAAGTGATATGTAGGCTGTAAATAAGAACCAGTCAGTACTCTCTGTAGGCCTACTGGGATAATACGTATGTCATGTAATAGCCATTAGCTACCACTGTGCTATGTCATGTGTTCCTCCCCAGGGAAGGGTCCTGCGTGGGCACTGCACCTGAAGTCCTCCGACTATGAGCTCTTGTGTCGCGATGGCCGCAGAGCTCCAATCACAGACTGGAGCCGCTGCAGTCTGGTCCGCGTCCCGTCCCGCGGCGTCGTGGTCCGACCGGACGTCTCCTCCTCCGAGGTGTACAGCATGCTGACCTCAGGGCTGGTATGTTCCGGAGGAGCACATACATGTACAATGACTTCATACATGTACATGTATGTACAATGACTTCATACATGCACATACATGTACAATGACTTCATACATGCACATGTATGTACAATGACTTCATACATGCACATACATGTACAATGACTTCATACATGTACATGTATGTACAATGACTTCATACATGTACATACATGTACAATGACTTCATACATGCACATACATGTACAATGACTTCATACATGCACATGCATGTACAATGACTTCATACATGTACATGTATGTACAATGACTTCATACATGTACATACATGTACAATGACTTCATACATGCACATACATGTACAATGACTTCATACATGTACATACATGTACAATGACTTCATACATGCACATACATGTATGAAGTCATTGTACATATATGTACAATGACTTCATACATGCACATACATGTACAATGACTTCATACATGCATATACATGTACAATGACTTCATACATGTACATACATGTACAATGACTTCATATATGTACATGTATGTACAATGACTTCATACATGCACATACATGTACAATGACTTCATACATGCACATACATGTACAATGACTTCATACATGCACATACATGTACAATGACTTCATACATGCATATACATGTACAATGACTTCATACATGCACATACATGTACAATGACTTCATACATGCACATGCATGTACAATGACTTCATACATGTACATACATGTACAATGACTTCATCCACAAAATGAAATGCTATTTTAGTAACAACCTGGCAACGTTAGTAACGACATGGTAACGTTACCTTATTACTCCAGTAAATAGAGACCTTAGTAACGACATGGTAACGTTACCTTATTACTCCAGTAAATAGAGACGATCTTAGTAACGACATGGTAACGTTACCTTACTACTGCAGTACATAGAGACAACCTTAGTAACGACATGGTAACGTTACCTTATTACTCCAGTAAATAGAGATGATCTTAGTAACGACATGGTAACGTTACCTTATTACTCCAGTAAATAGAGACCTTAGTAACGACATGGTAACGTTACCTTATTACTCCAGTAAATAGAGACAACCTTAGTAACGACATGGTAACGTTACCTTATTACTCCAGTAAATAGAGACGATCTTAGTAACGACATGGTAACGTTACCTTATTACTCCAGTAAATAGAGACGATCTTAGTAACGACATGGTAACGTTACCTTATTACTCCAGTAAATAGAGACGATCTTAGTAACGACATGGTAACGTTACCTTATTACTCCAGTAAATAGAGACCTTAGTAACGACATGGTAACGTTACCTTATTACTCCAGTAAATAGAGACGATCTTAGTAACGACATGGTAACGTTACCTTATTACTCCAGTAAATAGAGACCTTAGTAACGACATGGTAACGTTACCTTATTACTCCAGTAAATAGAGACGATCTTAGTAACGACATGGTAACGTTACCTTACTACTGCAGTACATAGAGACAACCTTAGTAACGACATGGTAACGTTACCTTACTACTGCAGTACATAGAGACGAACCTTAGTAACGACATGGTAACGTTACCTTATTACTCCAGTAAATAGAGACGATCTTAGTAACGACATGGTAACGTTACCTTATTACTCCAGTAAATAGAGATGATCTTAGTAACGACATGGCAACGTTACCTTATTACTCCAGTAAATAGAGATGATCTTAGTAACGACATGGTAACGTTACCTTATTACTCCAGTAAATAGAGATGATCTTAGTAACGACATGGCAACGTTACCTTATTACTCCAGTAAATAGAGACGATCTTAGTAACGACATGGTAACGTTACCTTATTACTCCAGTAAATAGAGACGATCTTAGTAACGACATGGTAACGTTACCTTATTACTCCAGTAAATAGAGACGACCTTAGTAACGACATGGTAACGTTACCTTATTACTCCAGTAAATAGAGACGATCTTAGTAACGACATGGTAACGTTACCTTATTACTCCAGTAAATAGAGAGGATCTTAGTAACGACATGGTAACGTTACCTTATTACTCCAGTAAATAGAGACCTTAGTAACGACATGGTAACGTTACCTTATTACTCCAGTAAATAGAGATGATCTTAGTAACGACATGGTAACGTTACCTTATTACTCCAGTAAATAGAGATGATCTTAGTAACGACATGGTAACGGTACCTTATTACTCCAGTAAATAGAGATGATCTTAGTAACGACATGGTAACGTTACCTTATTACTCCAGTAAATAGAGACGACCTTAGTAACGACATGGTAACGTTACCTTATTACTCCAGTAAATAGAGACAACCTTAGTAACGACATGGCAACGTTACCTTATTACTCCAGTAAATAGAGATGATCTTAGTAACGACATGGTAACGTTACCTTATTACTCCAGTAAATAGAGATGATCTTAGTAACGACATGGCAACGTTACCTTATTACTCCAGTAAATAGAGACCTTAGTAACGACATGGTAACGTTACCTTATCACTCCAGTAAATAGAGACAACCTTAGTAACGACATGGTAACGTTACCTTATCACTCCAGTAAATAGAGACGACCTTAGTAACGACATGGTAACGTTACCTTATCACTCCAGTAAATAGAGACAACCTTAGTAACGACATGGCAACGTTACCTTATTACTCCAGTAAATAGAGACGATCTTAGTAACGACATGGCAACGTTACCTTATTACTCCAGTAAATAGAGATGATCTTAGTAACGACATGGTAACGTTACCTTATTACTCCAGTAAATAGAGATGATCTTAGTAACGACATGGCAACGTTACCTTATTACTCCAGTAAATAGAGACCTTAGTAACGACATGGTAACGTTACCTTATTACTCCAGTAAATAGAGATGATCTTAGTAACTACATGGTAACGTTACCTTATTACTCCAGTAAATAGAGACGATCTTAGTAACTACATGGCAACGTTACCTTATTACTCCAGTAAATAGAGACCTTAGTAACGACATGGCAACGTTACCTTATTACTCCAGTAAATAGAGACAACCTTAGTAACGACATGGTAACGTTACCTTATTACTCCAGTAAATAGAGACAACCTTAGTAACGACATGGTAACGTTACCTTATTACTCCAGTAAATAGAGACGATCTTAGTAACTACATGGCAACGTTACCTTATTACTCCAGTAAATAGAGACCTTAGTAACGACATGGTAACGTTACCTTATTACTCCAGTAAATAGAGACGACCTTAGTAACGACATGGCAACGTTACCTTATTACTCCAGTAAATAGACGACCTTAGTAACGACATGGCAACGTTACCTTATTACTCCAGTAAATAGAGATGATCTTAGTAACGACATGGTAACGTTACCGTATTACTCCAGTAAATAGAGACAACCTTAGTAACGACATGGTAACGTTACCGTATTACTCCAGTAAATAGACGTAGTCCCCCCAGGTCCGGTCCAAGTTGACGGTTCCTAACGTTTCGTTCAGCGTATTTCCGGTATATCGAGTATTCACCATGGTATAAAATAATGCAGGGTTAGAAACACTCTACTTCCTGTCTGCAGAGGAAGTCGGGCTTTGAAGTCTTCTCGTCTGCTTCATACGGGGGCGGAGATGTCCTGTTCTCCAGCAGCTCCACTACCTTCCTGAAGGCAGAGCCAGAGGATCCCAAAGCATGGATGGGCGAGGTCTACTACAACGCCCTGCGGGCGATGGACTGCAATCCCCAAGGTGATCCATCTGTCTATCCGTCTGTCAGTCAGGGTTTGCCAGTCTAGTCTTTTAATCTTCACTTGTATTATTTGTGTTGTGCATGTCTGTGCGTGTGTGTGCAGAGCTTCCAGGCTCCCTGCGGTGGTGTGTGCTGTCCAGCAGTGAGCAGCAGAAATGTGTTAGAATGGCTCAGGCCTTCCTCAATGCCGGTCTGACTCCCAGTGTCCAGTGTGTCTATGGAGACTCCGTCCCGGACTGCATGAAGAAAATACAGGTGACCAACCGTCACCACGTGCCACTCAACACAGCTCAGAGAAAACACGTTAGAAAGGCAGTCAATGGCAAATACAGCAACTTGTGTTGTGTTGTGTTGTGTTGTGGTGTGTGTGTGTGTGTGTGTGTGTGTGTGTGTGTACAGAATAAGGAGGCTGATGCCATTACTCTGGATGGAGGCGACATCTACACAGCAGGCAAAGACTATGGCCTGGTACCCGCGACTGGGGAGAGCTATACTGGTAGGACACCGCCCCACCCCCCCCAACACATCACACACACTCTGTTGGGTAACATGGAGCAAAAGCAGAAGACAATAATAGACCTTTTATCTTAGGACAAACACAGGTGTCGCTCGTAACACTAATCCTTTACGTTCCAGGCAAGGGTAGCACTTATCTTCCCTGGTTTTATCTGTGATGACACCTCTGTGGAACCTTCTGGCTGTACAGGGATGAACGTTAATGACTGTTGAGCGATCACATAGTGAAACATGAACTACAACTTACACTAAATTGTCCCTCCAGAGGAACGCGACGGTTCCATCTACTATGCGGTTGCCGTGGTGAAGAAGAATAGAGCGGATATCCGTTCCCTTGAGGACCTGAGAGGCCTTCAGTCGTGTCACACCGGATACGGTCGCACCGCCGGGTGGAACATTCCTGTCTCTGTGCTGATGACCAAAGGCTTAATCAAACCCCAGCAGTGTCAGATTCCACAAGGTGTGTGTGTGTGTGTGTGTGTGTGTTATGCGCGGTTAAGGTATTTTCTCACCAGCAGCCGCATATTGCTGTAACTGCACCCGACCGCTACTCTAACTGCTGTCCCCCCCCCCCCCCCCCCCCCCCCGGTGGCCATTTGTGATGTTTCTAAGGAACAAATCTAATTATTCACCATTGTCTAAACTGTCCGTTTTGCCAAAAGATGAAACGAAAGTCATGTTATGAGTAAAATGTATGCCTATTATGCTTATATTAGGCTATTATGTTATTAGATGAGGTGGCAGAGAAAGCTGACGCTGTAGCTTTGCACGTTGCTGCATGTGTGCTGCTGAAAAGTACAATTGCTTTGTTAATAATTTTGATTCATATGAAGGAGATTTGCAGACAATCATAATTTGAAGCTGTTATTAAATCTGAGAATTTTCCTAACTTGTTGCCAACCTTTTCAGCATGTGTGTGTGTGTGTGTTTGTGTGTGCGTATGTGTTCTTCTCCCAGATAACGAGTGAGTTCAGTAATTACATGAGATGTTTAAATAGTTTCTGGAAGATGTTTTTGACGTTCCTCTTTCTTCCCATGGTGCCCAGCGGTGGGGGAGTTCTTTAAGCAGAGCTGTGTACCAGGCGCCAACCAGGAAGGCTTTCCTGCTAACCTGTGTGGTGGGTGTGTGGGAGACTCAGCAGGGAAGGACAAATGTGAAAAGGGAAAGGACTTGTACGACGGATACAGTGGAGCCTTCAGGTACCGTGAGAACTACAACACCCACAATGCGGTGGATCTGAATGTGATGTATGAGCTCAAATGGAGATATGAGCTTGAACTGGTATTCTGCTAAATACAAAGGACTTATAGTGGATTGAAAATAATGTATTTGTGATTCTGTAGGTAACTGTGATGCCAAATAAAATAAATGGTGCTTAATCTCTAACATCTGTCTGCCTGCATGTGTAGGTGTCTGGCCAAAGGCGATGGAGATGTGGCGTTCATTAAACACTCGACTGTTTTCCAAAATACCGATGGTACAGCACACGTTACCCATATTTAATACACATTACTAGGATGTGGTCGTATGTTTGTACATGTGCATCACATCACTCACAATCCCTTGCAAGGCATTATCCTAATTCAATGTTGCACTTAAACAACAGAAATAGACTATTGATTATTTTTTAATGCATCAAAATGTTGCTAAGCTGAATTCGAGGATCTTTCTGTCTTGCAGGTAACTCGGGGGAATCCTGGGCTGCAGGTCTCCAGTCCACGGACTTCCAGCTGCTGTGCTCACAGGGTAGCAAAGCTGAGGTCCTGCAGTACCAGGATTGTCACCTGGCCAGGGTCCCCTCCCACGCCGTCATGGTACGGCCCGGCACCAACATCCACGCTGTCTACGGACTCCTGGCCTATGCACAGGTAGGGGTGGGGGTCTAGGATTGTCAAAGTTGTGCTTGAGTTTACGTTGTTGGATGGGGAACTATTTAGAACAGTTTTCTTTGAGTTGCCCAACTTTACAAACATCTTGGTCTCTCCCTTTTCCTGTCTTTGTCTCGGCAGAAATATTTCGGCAGTGATGAGGGCACCGGTTTCAAAATGTTTGACTCCTCAGGCTATCAGGGCTCAGATCTCATCTTCAAAGACTCTACACACCACCTAGTGGGCGTGGCTGATAAGAAGACCTACATCCATTGGCTGGGACAGACTTACGTGGATTCACTTGTGAACATGGAGTGTAACTCATCTGCTGCAGGTAATATACTCACTTTATACACTTTACAGCCATAGTGAAAACAGGGTGATACATTGCTCTAATATATAATATGATTTCATAGTCTCTCTCTCTCTTTCTCTCAGTGACATCAACTATTTGGATGCTGATGGTGGCGGTGCTCAGCTCAGTGGTGACTAACCTGTGGATCTAGAGAAGCAAAGGATGAATCCAAATATGACACCCTTAATCTAATTCTTTATCTTATCTCTATCAGCCTTTTGGGTTCAAATGGTCTTGTTGTTATTCTCATCACATCACTTGTAGTTTTAAAGAACTGAAGAAAGTCTGGTGTTTGACATCGTCTGGACTGGAAGAAGAGGAGAACATGTAAACGATGTGTGGATGAATGGGGAGATGACTGCTTCTTCGTTTACTGAGGGTGGGCTGCCCCCCGTTACATGACACTACTGGGCAGTGTGGGCACCGTGACCTCGTGTACCCTCACGAGGGTACCATAGGGTACCCTAGGGTACACGAGGGTACACTAGGGTACCCTCGTGAGGGTACACGAGGGTTCACTAGGGTACCCTAGTGAACCCTCGTGAGGGTACACTAGGGTACCCTCGTGAACCCTCGTGAGGGTACACTCGTGTACCCTAGGGTACACTAGGGTACCCTAGTGAACCCTCGTGAGGGTACACTAGGGTACCCTCGTGAGGGTACCCTAGTGTACCCTCACGAGGGTACCCTCGTGAGGGTACACTCGTGTACCCTAGGGTACACTAGGGTACCCTAGTGAACCCTCGTGAGGGTACACTCGTGTACCCTAGGGTACACTAGGGTACACGAGTGTACCCTCACGAGGGTACCCTCGTGAGGGTACACGAGTGTACCCTAGGGTACACTAGGGTACCCTAGTGAACCCTCGTGAGGGTACACTAGGGTACCCTCGTGAGGGTACCCTAGTGTACCCTCGTGTACCCTCACGAGTGTACCCTCACGAGGGTTCACGAGTGTACGACTGAGTATCTTCTCAGTCGTAACTCCAGTGATTGTGATGTCTACTTCCTGTTCCTTAATCTGCTTCTTGTTTGATGCCATTGATTGAATGTGTATTTTGAGAGATTTATTTTTATATGAAGTTCAGATGCCATATCAGTGTATATGTACGGACTCATGCCGTCAGAAACAAATACTAATATCTAATATATCGTATAGTTTTCTGTTTCTAGGGATTATTTTTCTGTATGAAATGATTAAAATGTAACTAATATTTAGTTGCCAGGCCAGTGTGTCTGCAGAAGTATAGCTACATATGACAACCTGCCTCACTTCCTGTTCTTATTACAGTACAATAAAGCTTCTGTGCATCGTTATGTTGTCGTCATTTGTTTATAAGTAGAAAAGAAACGGTACCAGAATGTCAGTTACACATCCTAGAGCCTTCAATCTCTGCTGTGAAAAGAGCAAAGATCTGATGCCACTACAAATACAAATACTAACCCTACAAATACTAATACTAACCCTACAAATACTAATACTAACCCTACAAATACTAATACTAACCCCACAAATACTAATACTAACCCCACAAATACTAATACTAACCCTACAAATAATAATACTAACCCTACAAATACTAATACTAACCCTACAAATAGTAATACTAACCCTACAAATACTAATACTAACCCCACAAATACTAATACTAACCCTACAAATAGTAATACTAATACTAACCCCACAAATACTAATACTAACCCTACAAATACAAATACTAACCCTACTAATACTAATACTAACTACAAATACTAATACTAACTACAAATACTAATACTAACTACAAATACTAATACTAATACTAACTACAAATACTAATACTAACTACAAATACTAATACTAACCCTACAAATACTAATACTAACCCTACAAATAGTAATACTAACCCCACAAATAGTAATACTAATACTAACCCTACAAATAGTAATACTAACCCTACTAATACTAATACTAACCCTACAAATACTAATACTAACCCTACAAATAGTAATACTAACCCTAAAAATACTAATACTAACCCCACAAATAGTAATACTAATACTAACCCTACAAATAGTAATACTAATACTAACCCTAAAAATACTAATACTAACCCTACAAATACTAATACTAACCCTACAAATAGTAATACTAACCCTACAAATAGTAATACTAATACTAACCCTACAAATAGTAATACTAATACTAACCCTACAAATAGTAATACTAACCCTACAAATAGTAACACTAATACTAACACGACAAATAGTAATACTAACCCTACAAATAGTAATACTAACCCTACAAATACAAATTTATTTAGTATTAATGTGTCAAAGACGAAGGACATGATTATCAGTTTTAGGAAGTCCAAACCTTGTCCTGCATTAACCAGCATTAAAGGTGCAGAGATTGAGTTGGTGGACAGCTATAAATATTTGGGAGTGGTCGTTGACAATAAATTGTGTTTTGACGCTCATGTTGCCTCCACAACAAAGAAAGTACAGCAACGGCTTTATTTTCTGAGAAAAATGTATTCTTTTAATGTCTGTTCGGAGATGATGACCCTCTTTTATAGAAGCTTCATTGAATCTGTTCTTATGTTCTGTGTGGTTGCCTGGTATGGAAACCTGACTCTGGCCAATAAAAACAGGCTCGCCAACCTTGTTAAAGTGGCCAGTAAGGTTACAGGGAGGAGTCAAATGCAGCTTACTGATATGTATAGCAGGCAAGTTCTTAGGAAGGCTCCCTTGATTCTGGAGTGTGTGGATCACCCCCTCCAGTCTGAGTTTATATTGTTGCCCTCAGGCCGTCGGTGGAAGGTGCCTGCTCTTCGCACCGAGAGATTTAAGGTTTCCTTTGTCCCCACGGCCATTCAGTTGCTAAACAGTAGATAATTAATTGTATGTATATACAGACTGTTTATGGCTGTTGTAACCTGTTGCATTTGCACTTTAGGCCCCTGCTGTTTATTTATTATTTATTTGTTTGTACAGTGTACATTATTGGCACTTTGAATCATATCTTATCTTGCGGTAGGTCCCTTTGATCTTCCCATGATGATACGTTATATGTTACATGTTATTTGGTGTTGTCTATTTGTGTATGTGTTTGAATGTGTGGATCTTCCCGGCTGCAAATCAATTTTCCCTGTTGGGACAAATAAAGACACTTTGACTTTGACTTTGACAAATAGTAATACTAACCCTACAAATAGTAACACTAATACTAACACGACAAATAGTAATACTAACCCTACAAATAGTAATACTAACCCTACAAATAGTAATACTAATACTAACCCTACAAATAGTAATACTAATACTAACACGACAAATAGTAATACTAACCCTACAAATAGTAATACTAACCCTACAAATAGTAATACTAACCCTACAAATAGTAACACTAATACTAACACGACAAATAGTAATACTAACCCTACAAATAGTAATACTAACCCTACAAATAGTAACACTAATACTAACACGACAAATAGTAGTAGGGTTAGTTCATCAATGAGGTTGAGGTTCAGGTTCAGTTTCTGCATTGTTCAATGAGACAGAACAGATCACTGCGGTACATTCAGCAGCATAACTTTATTTAAATTAGAATTTGTCAATTACAGACGAGGCGCTGTGTCTGTAGGACACAACCCTACAATATAAATACAAGATGATCCATCATGATGGCTGTCGAGAAGACCACAGGTTGGGAGCTTTTACAGCCAGGTAATTTCCACACCCATAAAGCAAAGGTCACACACTGTCTCTACGAAGCGAGGAGGGTTAGGGTTCTCGAGGTGTGGACCTTCTCTAGGAGGTCAGTGTGGACCTTCTCTAGGAGGTCAGTGTGGACCTTCTCTAGGAGGTCAGTGTGGACCTTCTCTAGGAGGTCAGTGTGGACCTTCTCTAGGAGGTCAGTGTGGACCTTCTCTAGGAGGTCAGTGTGGACCTTCTCTAGGAGGTCAGTGTGGACCTTCTCTAGGAGGTCAGTGTTGACCTTCTCTAGGAGGTCAGTGTTGACCTTCTCTAGGAGGTCAGTGTTGACCTTCTCTAGGAGGTCAGTGTTGACCTTCTCTAGGAGGTCAGTGTGGACCTTCTCTAGGAGGTCAGTGTGGACCTTCTCTAGGAGGTCAGTGTGGACCTTCTCTAGGAGGTCAGTGTGGACCTTCTCTAGGAGGTCAGTGTGGACCTTCTCTAGGAGGTCAGTGTTGACCTTCTCTAGGAGGTCAGTGTTGACCTTCTCTAGGAGGTCAGTGTTGACCTTCTCTAGGAGGTCAGTGTTGACCTTCTCTAGGAGGTCAGTGTGGACCTTCTCTAGGAGGTCAGCGTTTACCATCTCTAGGTCAGTGTGGACTTCATGTGCGACGCTGCCGTTCGCATTACAATATATTTTCTCACGTCACGTTTACAATGTAATGGCGATTTTCCGTTTACTGCGGCAACACTGTCGGCCTATGGACATCCACGTTATTATATATGAGTCCACTGGTCATGACAGTACACAGCTCAGGTCTTTCATTTCTTGATCTTCCTGGAGGCGTCTCTCCATCCGTCCTTCAGCTCTCTCATGAACGTGTCTCGCAGTCTCCACAGTCGGTCCCCCCGGTCCGCCCCAGGTCCCGGCCTCGCCAGGAGCCGCTCCGACGCATCCCGGCCCGCGATCTGAGCCTTGGTCAGCGCGTAAGCCGCGACCTGGGCCGCCCTGCGGATCGGACGAGACTCGGACAACTTCTCGATGACTCTCGGGTTGTTGAGGAGGGAGAACAGCACGCGGACGAGCCCCATGTTGACGGTATCCGTTTGGCGGAGTTAGCCTACAGCCGGTTCCGGGATCGCATTGTGTAGACCTGAAACGGAACACACGCGTGTTGTTAAACTTCAATGTAGGCAATTACGTCCAACAGCTCATCGACATATAAGTCATAAGTATTATGTCAAATAATAACCTCGGTGGGACACCGTGACCGACGCCAGGAACCCAGGCGACGAAGTGTTTCTGCACGGCGGGATTTGTCGTCCCCTCCCGCCTGACGCGTTTCCGTTTCCTCTCCCCCACGGACCTCGTTGGACTTCCTGAGTAGCGGCTCCGGGTTTGCGGAGGAAAGCGGCTGATTTACTCCCCACGACGGCCATGCGGGTGTGCCTCCTCCTCGCCGTGGCGCTGGTCTCCGCGCTGCCGGCGCCGGGCCGCGGCGCGGCCGACAAGAAGAAGCTGCAGATCGGCATCAAGAAGCGCGTGGACAGCTGCTCGGTGCGCTCGCGCAAGGGCGACGTGCTGAACATGCACTACACCGGACGGCTGGAGGACGGGACGGAGTTCGACAGCAGCATCCCCCGGGACCGGCCGTTCACCTTCACCCTGGGCACCGGCCAGGTGATCAAGGGCTGGGACCAGGGCCTGCTGGGCATGTGCGAGGGCGAGAAGCGGAAGCTCGTCATCCCCGCCGAGCTGGGCTACGGAGACCGCGGCGCGCCGCCCAAGATCCCCGGCGGAGCCACGCTCATCTTCGAGGTGGAGCTGCTGAGCATCGAGAGGAGATCCGACCTCTGATGGACGCCGAGGGGTGGACGCTGCGTTCACATGGTAATTAAGATAAGAGATGGGGTTACTTTAGGGTTAAAACTACTACCACTACTTTAGTCGTCCAGACGGTTGGGAATCAGCTGATTGGTTCGTATCATGTGCGACAAAAGCGATGTGATAAGAGACGAGTCTGTCTTCAGTGGACTGGTCAGAAGATGGCAGTCTGAAGAAGATGGCCAGTGGTCTCCTGTTGTTGTCTCATTGTCTAACTTCACTGGTCTCTCTTTCAGACTGCAGGCGGTACCACCATCTCACTGAAGAGGTCCAAGTCCATCTCACTGAAGAGGTCCAAGTCCATCTCACTGAAGAGGTCCAAGTCCATCTCACTGAAGAGGTCCAAGTCCATCTCACTGAAGAGGTCCAAGTCCAGTGGAGGCCGTCTGGTGCCATCTGTAGCTTGACATTATAGGTTGATTGAAACATGATTTCCTGCCCTAACACTTTGGTCAGCTGTGTATTAATATAAACATAATGTCTCCTAACTGAATATTGATAATAGACGTAGTGTGTGTCTAATATCAGTATGTCAGTAGTGTCACTGTTATCCAGGTGTGTTGTTAACGTCATATTGGTTTTCATTCTCATTTAAGAGAATTATTTCTAAACATTTTTGCTAAATCGTTTTTTAGATGGTTGCCTTTGTATCTGAAAGGAGAACCAGATGGTCTCCATAAAGGTAATCAGATGGTCTCCATAAAGGTAATCAGATGGTCTCCATAAAGGTAATCAGATGGTCTCCATAAAGGTAATCAGATGGTCTCCATAAAGGTAATCAGATGGTCTCCATAAAGGTAATCAGATGGTCTCCATAAAGGTAATCAGATGGTCTCCATAAAGGTAATCAGATGGTCTCCATAAAGGTAATCAGATGGTCTCCATAAAGGTAATCAGATGGTCTCCATAAAGGTAATCAGATGGTCTCCATAAAGGTACACAAGTTGTTAACAGATTATTGTGGTAATAAAATGTTAATCTGTATGTGAATACGTCTGTTTATTTATTGCAAGCGACAACTTATCCCATTGTCTAAAAAACACCGGATTCCTGTGTAGGCCTACTTTAGTTTTCCTAATTGAAATGCAATTCAATTTGTTTTGACATTACATGTATTTGTATAAATGTATATTTGTATAATTGTATATTTGTATAAAAAGCCGTGCGTTCAGTTGGAAGAATGACATTCTCAACAGAAGGAATTGACTACACTTACAAGAGGGCTGTGTACCACATTATAATGTATTAGTGGACGTTACTTGTTATAGGTTGCCTAGAATATAAGAAACAAGGTAGTGATATAATTAATATTATATATTATATTAATAATTATAATACCAAGGGTTATAGGTGTGCTGGCCACCTGTTCCACCAGGTAGACGCGTGTCTTAGATTACAGCTTTACACGGTGGCTGCAGTGATGTGAACAACGTCAGCGTTCCTCCATTACAGACATGAGGATATCAGATGTCTTCACTGCAGAACCGGTGGCAGTGTGGAGGAGGAAGCCAGACCAGACCTACTGGGTTATCTGGGTCCAGACCTACTGGGTTATCTGGGTCCAGACCTAATGGGTTATCTGGGTCCAGACCTACTGGGTTATCTGGGTCCAGACCTACTGGGTTATCTGGGTCCAGACCAGACCTAATGGGTTATCTGGGTCCAGACCAGACCTACTGGGTTATCTGGGTCCAGACCTAATGGGTTATCTGGGTCCAGACCAGACCTAATGGGTTATCTGGGTCCAGACCAGACCTACTGGGTTATCTGGGTCCAGACCTACTGGGTTATCTGGGTCCAGACCAGACCTAATGGGTTATCTGGGTCCAGACCTAATGGGTTATCTGGGTCCAGACCTACTGGGTTATCTGGGTCCAGACCTACTGGGTTATCTGGGTCCAGACCTACTGGGTTATCTGGGTCCAGACCAGACCTACTGGGTTATCTGGGTCCAGACCTAATGGGTTATCTGGGTCCAGACCTAATGGGTTATCTGGGTCCAGACCTAATGGGTTATCTGGGTCCAGACCAGACCTACTGGGTTATCTGGGTCCAGACCTAATGGGTTATCTGGGTCCAGACCTAATGGGTTATCTGGGTCCAGACCTAATGGGTTATCTGGGTCCAGACCAGACCTACTGGGTTATCTGGGTCCAGACCAGACCTACTGGGTTATCTGGGTCCAGACCTAATGGGTTATCTGGGTCCAGACCTAATGGGTTATCTGGGTCCAGACCTAATGGGTTATCTGGGTCCAGACCTAATGGGTTATCTGGGTCCAGGCCAGACCTAATGGGTTATCTGGGTCCAGACCAGACCTACTGGGTTATCTGGGTCCAGACCTACTGGGTTATCTGGGTCCAGACCTAATGGGTTATCTGGGTCCAGACCAGACCTAAAGGGATTAGATCCTAGGAGAGGGAGGAGGGAAACAAAGGAACTGAGACACAGGAGGGACCAATGGGAGGGACCAATGGGAGGGACCAATGGGAGGGACCAATGGGAGGGACCAATGGGAGGGACCAATGGGAGGGACCAATGGGAGGGACCAATGGGAGGGACCAATGGGAGGGACCAATGGGAGGGACCAATGGGAGGGACAGTGTGGGCCCTGGGCTGAAGGACCCGGATGGAGATGCTGTGATGGACTGCACCAACTATCACACAGAGGGGGGGCTCATGAAAGCACAGCTGTCGGGGGTTAAGACTACTAATACTAATATAAGTCAATACTCATCGCGGAACATTGTCACCAAAAAATCATTTTCTCCACCGCTGGACTGAATTAAGGATTTAATTAATTCAACCGAGTTGTACAAGTGAAGAAGGGGGGGCATTTAGCGGTTGCACACACCGACAAACCGGAAGTTGTGGATGTGCGAGCATTAGCCTACAAGCTACTAAGCTACTTCTTCCACATTTCCTAGAAAGCGTTAATTAGTGCACAATGTCCGCCAAACTAAGCGCTCTGCACAGCGACTCCTACGTGGACATCAGTCAGTACCGAGACCAGCACTTCAAGGTCAGTACCGAGTCAGTACTTCATGTCAGTACCGAGTCAGTACTTCATGTCAGTACCGAGTCAGTACTTCATGTCAGTACCGAGACAGTACTTCATGTCAGTACCGAGTCAGTACTTCATGTCAGTACCGAGACCAGAACCTCGCTTTGCGTCAACTTAGTTGTAATGGTGTGGATCAGTAATGGCGCTGATTAAGAGATAAATACCGAAATAAATACCGAAATAAATACCGGCACGAGATGAGCGTCTTATGGTTTCTCCTTAGCTGCTCCTCAACCTTCATATGGTTTCTCCTTAGCTGCTCCTCAACCTTCATATGGTTTCTCCTTAGCTGCTCCTCAACCTTCATATGGTTTCTCCTTAGCTGCTCCTCAACCTTCATATGGTTTCTCCTTAGCTGCTCCTCAACCTTCACATGGTTTCTCCTTAGCTGCTCCTCAACCTTCATATGGTTTCTCCTTAGCTGCTCCTCAACCTTCACATGGTTTCTCCTTAGCTGCTCCTCAACCTTCACATGGTTTCTCCTTAGCTGCTCCTCAACCTTCATATGGTTTCTCCTTAGCTGCTCCTCAACCTTCATATGGTTTCTCCTTAGCTGCTCCTCAACCTTCACATGGTTTCTCCTTAGCTGCTCCTCAACCTTCATATGGTTTCTCCTTAGCTGCTCCTCAACCTTCATATGGTTTCTCCTTAGCTGCTCCTCAACCTTCACATGGTTTCTCCTTAGCTGCTCCTCAACCTTCATATGGTTTCTCCTTAGCTGCTCCTCAACCTTCACATGGTTTCTCCTTAGCTGCTCCTCAACCTTCACATGGTTTCTCCTTAGCTGCTCCTCAACCTTCATATGGTTTCTCCTTAGCTGCTCCTCAACCTTCATATGGTTTCTCCTTAGCTGCTCCTCAACCTTCATATGGTTTCTCCTTAGCTGCTCCTCAACCTTCATATGGTTTCTCCTTAGCTGCTCCTCAACCTTCATATGGTTTCTCCTTAGCTGCTCCTCAACCTTCATATGGTTTCTCCTTAGCTGCTCCTCAACCTTCATATGGTTTCTCCTTAGCTGCTCCTCAACCTTCATATGGTTTCTCCTTAGCTGCTCCTCAACCTTCATATGGTTTCTCCTTAGCTGCTCCTCAACCTCCATATGGTTTCTCCTTAGCTGCTCCTCAACCTTCACATGGTTTCTCCTTCAGGGAAATCGTTACGACCAGGAGAAGCTGCTGACGCAGAGCAACACGCTGTATGTGGGGAACCTGTCCTTCTACACCACCGAGGAGCAGGTTGGTCCTCCCATCAAGAGCCATCACCGTGGTTACGCTCTCCAAGAGTTAGTCATCACCGTGGTTACGCTCTCCAAGAGTTAGCCATCACCGTGGTTACGCTCTCCAAGAGTTAGCCATCACCGTGGTTACGCTCTCCAAGAGTTAGCCATCACCGTGGTTACGCTCTCCAAGAGTTAGCCATCACCGTGGTTACGCTCTCCAAGAGTTAGCCATCACCGTGGTTACGCTCTCCAAGAGTTAGCCATCACCGTGGTTACGCTCTCCAAGAGGTAGCCATCACCGTGGTTACGCTCTCCAAGAGTTAGCCATCACCGTGGTTACGCTCTCCAAGAGTTAGCCATCACCGTGGTTACGCTCTCCAAGAGTTAGCCATCACCGTGGTTACGCTCTCCAAGAGTTAGCCATCACCGTGGTTACGCTCTCCAAGAGTTAGCCATCACCTGTGTTTCTCCTACAGGTTTATGAGCTGTTTGCTAAAAGTGGAGACGTCAAACGGATCATAATTGGCCTCGATAAGGTGAAGAAGACCGCATGCGGGTTCTGCTTCGTGGAGTATCCTTTACGCACGCACACACACACACACACACACACACACACACACACACACACACACACACACACACACACACACACACACACGCATACGCACACACACACACACACACACACACGCACACGCACACGCACACATACGCACACACATACGCATACGCACACACACACACACACATACACATACACATACACATACACACGCGCACACACACATACACACACACACGCATACGCACACGCGCACACACACGCACACACACACACACACACACACATACACACATACGCATACGCACACACACACACACACACACACACACACACACACACACACATACGCACACACACACACACACACACACGCATACGCACACACACACGCATGCGCACACACGCACACACACACACGCACGCACACACGCCAATAAACTCATGACGGTTGTACTGTGTTTACTGTTGTATCACCTAACCCGTGTCTGGCAGGTCTCCATGTGTTTACTGTTGTATCACCTAACCCGTGTCTGGCAGGTCTCCATGTGTTTACTGTTGTATCACCTAACCCGTGTCTGGCAGGTCTCCATGTGTTTACTGTTGTATCACCTAACCCGTGTCTGGCAGGTCTCCATGTGTTTACTGTTGTATCACCTAACCCGTGTCTGGCAGGTCTCCATGTGTTTACTGTTGTATCACCTAACCCGTGTCTGGCAGGTCTCCATGTGTTTACTGTTGTATCACCTAACCCGTGTCTGGCAGGTCTCCATGTGTTTACTGTTGTATCACCTAACCCGTGTCTGGCAGGTCTCCATGTGTTTACTGTTGTATCACCTAACCCGTGTCTGGCAGGTCTCCATGTGTTTACTGTTGTATCACCTAACCCGTGTCTGGCAGGTCTCCATGTGTTTACTGTTGTATCACCTAACCCGTGTCTGGCAGGTCTCCATGTGTTTACTGTTGTATCACCTAACCCGTGTCTGGCAGGTCTCCATGTGTTTACTGTTGTATCACCTAACCCGTGTCTGGCAGGTCTCCATGTGTTTACTGTTGTATCACCTAACCCGTGTCTGGCAGGTCTCCATGTGTTTACTGTTGTATCACCTAACCCGTGTCTGGCAGGTCTCCATGTGTTTACTGTTGTATCACCTAACCCGTGTCTGGCAGGTCTCCATGTGTTTACTGTTGTATCACCTAACCCGTGTCTGGCAGGTCTCCATGTGTTTACTGTTGTATCACCTAACCCGTGTCTGGCAGGTCTCCATGTGTTTACTGTTGTATCACCTAACCCGTGTCTGGCAGGTCTCCATGTGTTTACTGTTGTATCACCTAACCCGTGTCTGGCAGGTCTCCATGTGTTTACTGTTGTATCACCTAACCCGTGTCTGGCAGGTCTCCATGTGTTTACTGTTGTATCACCTAACCCGTGTCTGGCAGGTCTCCATGTGTTTACTGTTGTATCACCTAACCCGTGTCTGGCAGGTCTCCATGTGTTTACTGTTGTATCACCTAACCCGTGTCTGGCAGGTCTCCATGTGTTTACTGTTGTATCACCTAACCCGTGTCTGGCAGGTCTCCATGTGTTTACTGTTGTATCACCTAACCCGTGTCTGGCAGGTCTCCATGTGTTTACTGTTGTATCACCTAACCCGTGTCTGGCAGGTCTCCATGTGTTTACTGTTGTATCACCTAACCCGTGTCTGGCAGGTCTCCATGTGTTTACTGTTGTATCACCTAACCCGTGTCTGGCAGGTCTCCATGTGTTTACTGTTGTATCACCTAACCCGTGTCTGGCAGGTCTCCATGTGTTTACTGTTGTATCACCTAACCCGTGTCTGGCAGGTCTCCATGTGTTTACTGTTGTATCACCTAACCCGTGTCTGGCAGGTCTCCATGTGTTTACTGTTGTATCACCTAACCCGTGTCTGGCAGGTCTCCATGTGTTTACTGTTGTATCACCTAACCCGTGTCTGGCAGGTCTCCATGTGTTTACTGTTGTATCACCTAACCCGTGTCTGGCAGGTCTCCATGTGTTTACTGTTGTATCACCTAACCCGTGTCTGGCAGGTCTCCATGTGTTTACTGTTGTATCACCTAACCCGTGTCTGGCAGGTCTCCATGTGTTTACTGTTGTATCACCTAACCCGTGTCTGGCAGGTCTCCATGTGTTTACTGTTGTATCACCTAACCCGTGTCTGGCAGGTCTCCATGTGTTTACTGTTGTATCACCTAACCCGTGTCTGGCAGGTCTCCATGTGTTTACTGTTGTATCACCTAACCCGTGTCTGGCAGGTCTCCATGTGTTTACTGTTGTATCACCTAACCCGTGTCTGGCAGGTCTCCATGTGTTTACTGTTGTATCACCTAACCCGTGTCTGGCAGGTCTCCATGTGTTTACTGTTGTATCACCTAACCCGTGTCTGGCAGGTCTCCATGTGTTTACTGTTGTATCACCTAACCCGTGTCTGGCAGGTCTCCATGTGTTTACTGTTGTATCACCTAACCCGTGTCTGGCAGGTCTCCATGTGTTTACTGTTGTATCACCTAACCCGTGTCTGGCAGGTCTCCATGTGTTTACTGTTGTATCACCTAACCCGTGTCTGGCAGGTCTCCATGTGTTTACTGTTGTATCACCTAACCCGTGTCTGGCAGGTCTCCATGTGTTTACTGTTGTATCACCTAACCCGTGTCTGGCAGGTCTCCATGTGTTTACTGTTGTATCACCTAACCCGTGTCTGGCAGGTCTCCATGTGTTTACTGTTGTATCACCTAACCCGTGTCTGGCAGGTCTCCATGTGTTTACTGTTGTATCACCTAACCCGTGTCTGGCAGGTCTCCATGTGTTTACTGTTGTATCACCTAACCCGTGTCTGGCAGGTCTCCATGTGTTTACTGTTGTATCACCTAACCCGTGTCTGGCAGGTCTCCATGTGTTTACTGTTGTATCACCTAACCCGTGTCTGGCAGGTCTCCATGTGTTTACTGTTGTATCACCTAACCCGTGTCTGGCAGGTCTCCATGTGTTCTAAAGCGGCCACACGCTCCTCAACCGCCGCCTCAGGTATTACACGCGTGTGGACGCGGAGAACGCCATGCGCTTCATCAACGGCACGCGTCTGGACGACCGCATCATCCGCACCGACTGGGATGCCGGCTTCAAGGAGGGCCGGCAGTACGGCCGGGGCAAGTCCGGAGGGCAGGTGGGGATACGTGATCCGAGCTAGCAGTACTCTGTGGAATGGGGATCACTAGTGTGAATGTTCGGGATGCCGGCTCTGTGGAATGGGGATCACTAGTGTGAATGTTCAGGATGCCGGCTCTGTGGAATGGGGATCAGTAGTGTGAATGTTCGGGATGCCGGCTCTGTGGAATGGGGATCAGTAGTGTGAATGTTCGGGATGCCGGGTTACTGTTTGATAGGATATTGTGCTTAATGTCAGTGTGACTACAGACAGTGTTGGTCATGTGACTTAATGACTCATAACAATGAAATGATGACAGCCTCTCTAAATGCACTGCAGTACTGTATACACCACTATAACTAACTAATAATACATAACTATAACTATAACTAACTAATAATACATGACAGTGCTGAGACGTGATCATCCCTAGTGCTGATCATCCCTAGTGCTGATACGTGATCATCCCTAGTGCTGATACGTGATCATCCCTAGTGCTGATACGTGATCATCCCTAGTGCTGATCATCCCTAGTGCTGATACGTGATCATCCCTAGTGTTGATATGTGATCATCTCTAGTGCTGAGACGTGATCATCCCTAGTGCTGATACGTGATCATCCCTAGTGCTGATACGTGATCATCCCTAGTGTTGATACGTGATCATCCCTAGTGCTGATACGTGATCATCCCTAGTGCTGATACGTGATCATCCCTAGTGTTGATACGTGATCATCCCTAGTGCTGAGAAGTGATCATCCCTAGTGCTGATACGTGATCATCCCTAGTGCTGATACGTGATCATCCCTAGTGCTGATACGTGTTGATGGCTCAGTCCACCTGTACATACAGAAACGTGACAGTCTCAGGAAAGTGTGCATGAAGACATAAGTGTTGACAATGATTCTGAACCACATGGCTGTTGAAGTTTCTCATGCACATAATCATAAATGACCTTCTGCTCTGTACAGGTGAGAGATGAGTACAGGCAGGACTATGACCCGGCCAGAGGCGGATACGGTAAGATAGCGCAGCAGAGGGCCCCGGAGGCCCGCAACAGCTTCTAGAGGCTGCCCAGTGCCACAGCCTCAGACCGAGACCCGGCTCCTGCAGTCTGGACTAATGTCGGCCTCTGAAGAAACCCTTTTGTATGAACAACACGACCGCAGTGGACTGCGTCAGGGACTATTTTGAAGATTCTTATTTGTTTTTTCCTGCGTTTTATTTTGTGAGCGGCGGACCCCATTGCTTTCCATTTGTCTTTTAATGGCTCTCCCGGCCTTTTCAAGACGCCAGACATTTCCCCAATGGCTGAAAAGCCACAAGACGTTTGTAAAGGCAGTAGTGGAATTATTCCATCTCAAATACCATTTAAACAATTTCTCTGACAAAATGATCTTATTGACATTTAAATAGTGTATCAGAGTTTGAGAGCCTGTCCCCGATTTCTCCCCTGATAATATTAAACTTGTCAACCTATGTGAACATGGATCAGGTTTTCTTCTTGTTTTTTTATAATAAATGTATTTTTCAAGAACATTTTGGGGTTTTCTGCTTTGCGCACAGGGCTACTAGAAAACATCAAATTGGAATTCACAATTATATTGCCAAAATGTTCGCAAGGTGATAATGCCGCATCCATTAGGTACAATTTTTATATTCTATTAAATGCACTCTTGACTTCTTTCTGTCTTGTTTAGTATTTTTGTATTGGGCCATTCGATTGGTCTCTTCACTAGCTGGGAAAACATGAGATTGATATATTTTATTCTTCCATTCATCAAAAGTTTTTCATGCAGTCAACACCTTAAGACTAGAAGGGTATGTTTAGAAATGTTGAGATTATAAGACGGGGTTGGCACGTCACTATGGCTGTCCCTTTATTTGAAGGGATATTTACTACCCCCGAGGAGTTTGGTATTGCGTGAGAAATGTTTTGACAGTCATGAATAAATTAGCTTCACTGTGGCAATAGAATAATATTAAACATCAAACTCTTTCAATGGAAAATCCATAAGCTTTCTTGCCTCTCCCCCGCCTCACCTTCGGGACAATCAGAACCATATGATCGCTAGACTGTAGTGCACATGTGACTCGTCTAAAACGGGTGCAGAAGTAATGAGGGAGCTGTCCCAAAATGTCCTTGACATGTAAAACATGTCAATAACAAACATGCCTGTGAGCTAACCGTTTCCACCGCAGGAACTTTCCCAAGGACTAGGAAGCTTTGGAGGGACTCGTTTCCACAGCAGGGACCAGCGTCTAGAATAAGGGTTTAAAACATTATATTACCCCCCCAAAACGTCCCTGCTCACCCCCCCCCCCCCCTCAATCACACACATAGAGATGCAGTGATGGAGATTGATGGAGAATTCAAGTTGACTCCACCTGGTTCTAGTCCAGTTCCACTTTAATCCTCGCATGTGGGAAAATGCATGTTTAGCATTTTCAAAAATGCAAAACATGGTGTTTGTTAGCTTAGTTAGCAGCTAACTATAACATAACTTCATCTATACTGGATGATGCCACAGTTGGTTGGTTTTGGAGGCCCCTAGAGGTCGGAGGCCCAGTTGGCCCAGTGGATAATACATGCCTGCTTGGGTGGTGGTACTTTCCACAAGTACAGGAACTTTGGGGGAGTGTCCTGCAGCGCTAGGTGGCTTAGGTTAGGGTTAGGATAAGGGTTAGTTAGGTTAGGGTTAGGTTAGGATAAGGGTTAGAGTTAGGTTAGGGTTAGGTTAGGATTAGGGTTAGTTTAGGATTAGGGTTAGAGTTAGGTTAGGGTTAGGGTTAGTTTAGGATTAGGGTTAGAGTTAGGTTAGGGTTAGGTTAGGATAAGGGATAGAGTTAGGTTAGGATTAGGGTTAGGATAAGGGTTAGATTAGGATAAGAGTTAGTTAGGTTAGGATTAGGGTTAGGATAAGGGTTAGGTTAGGATAAGAGTTAGTTAGGTTAGGGTTAGATTAGGATAATCGGCTAAGCGTTAAGTTTTCCGAACGAAGGGCGTATCTTTCCCTGCCTGAATCGGAGCCGGTGGAGACCACTGCTGCAGAATCGCGTTTTTATTAACTGATAGTTATTTATTTTAATTTCTACAGTGTTATTTTAATAACGCAAAAACACAATCAACAATTTGATTGAAGCTAAATTGAAAATACAATGGATTTAAAAACAATCAAACAATTATTTTCTCTGCAGCAAACTATCGACAGCTAGACCAGCATCAACACAATGTCAGAATTGAATAAACATCCCATTGCTACAGTAGTAAAATAGTAAAATAACAGTAGTAAAAAATTAAAATGCAGACAGTACAGCTTGGATTATTGACAGTTAGGGTTTATTCCTTCTCCATTATACCCATAGCTACCTCTCGGTTTACTGTGTTGTTGTCTTGTAGTTCTGTTCTTGTTCTACTTTTTTTATGAATCTAGTTTAAATTGTAGCTTATGCACTTCATCTGTAAGTCTACTCTAAAATAATATATTTAATTTAAAATAAAACACTGCATTTCACATATCTCCATTCAATCTGGGTGGGCATCTGTAAGTCTACTCTAAAATAATATATTTAATTTAAAATAAAACACTGCATTTCACATATCTCCATTCAATCTGGGTGGGGGAGAGGGGAGATGTTCTGCCAAAGTTAACCTTGAGGGGGCGCTGATGGACAAAAGGATGAGAACCGCTGCTTTGGAGTTGGTAATAAACCTCAACACTTGGTGGTGTACAGTGTCCAGCATACGCAGGGAGGCCACTGTGACAGACTGGTATGTCACCATCATCTAGCAGAGGAAAGAAGGTTGCCAGGATGAGTCTAAAAACCAAACTTTAGGCTAAGCGTTTGAGCTGTCCATCAATATGGGGCTTGAATGTCAGATCCTCATGGAAGACATAACCCAGGTATTTGTAATTTGCAACCCCCACAATGTGCGTATTCTGTGAGGTGGACAGGAGGGACTGAGGTTCTTGGACCTGCTAAAAACCATCAACTTGGTCTTCAGGAGCAGTTTCAGCTGGTGGATTTGGGTCTGAACAAGATTAAAAGCAGACTAACTCTACAAGTGCTTTATTGGGTGTGGCTGCACAACCAAAAAAATCTTACTTCACAAGAGTACTTTAGCATCTACTAGCACACTAATGTGTGATCGGTTTCTAAAATGCTTGAGGAGTTTGAGGATGGCAACAACAATTAGGTCCAATGTAAAGGGAACCTAAGCAAATGATAGCATCACATTTTGAATTATAGTGGAAAGATGGTGTGTGATCATCAGCCTATACCGTATAGTTCTGAACTGTTTCTTTAGCAAAACTAAAGAGGAGAATGATGCGTTGACAGCCAAGTCCTCATCCATGTGCAACCAAATGATTGCTTGTCAACCCTTGTCTCTGAAATCCCGCTCCATGTTAGGGTGGTCCATCATTGGGGTGTCATTAAATCAGCGTGAACTTGCAGCAGATTCACTCGGAGGGTTGATTGATGAAATGGAGAAGAAGAGGGACAATAGAACAAGATGAGCTAGACTTGTGAAAAGAAAAGAAAGTGATGGAGAGAGACGGTGCACATTGTCAAGAAGAAACAGCAGAAAGAGAGAGAAGGCAGAAGTATTCAGAGTTAAATTTCAAGAGTAGAATATAGCCTGGGGATGTTTTACATTTAATTATATTTGCTGGAAAGAACATTGTGTAATTATCTATCATGAAGTGCTTTGTGTAAATTTGTAAGTGTGGTATAAATTTGCCAATTAATTTGTTATGAATGTTCAAAAAGTTTAATGTTTTCATTCATGTGGCTTAACACAAACAATGGTAAACCTTCCTCTTCCTCCGCTGTGTCATCTGAGTTCAGCATGTTTAGGAGCTGGTGAGCCAAAATACACTTTACATAAAGGAAAGTAATGTTTAAAGTCGGGGTACGTAGGTTGCAACGAGCCAGAAGCTCAACTTGAAATTCGGAAAGGCTGTTCCTATCGGTCTCATAGCTTTCCTCAGCCTCTCACGTTGAAGACGCCACTTGAAGACATGGCTCACTATCCGCTAACTGCTACACACAAACATGCATTTCTGTAATTGCAATCCCTGTCTTCACAGTATATGACCATTTAAGTGGTAATCTTTGTGAACCTGTGGTTCGGTATCGCTAATACTGCATGAGTAAACTCTGAACATAGTGGTTTAGTAACAATAATATTGCATAAATAAACATTGCCGTAAACCTGTATGTCAAACGTATGCATGCATATAAGCAGCGGTACTTTATTCCAGAAGCGGCGTTGAAGCACCTTGAATGTCCAGGGGCCCTTTATGCAGAATTTGCTTTGGATTTCGCTTCCTGGCTGTTTTGGCAGTGTGTCTCTCTCTGCCATTGCCAAGTAATGCCAGTTATTTCAATGGTTCTCTTGTGGCGTCGCTCATTGGTTGGTCCACCTCTCTGCAAATGATTGGCCGACCAGAGCTCATCAAAAGAAATCCTTCTTGTCACTCAGGGAAAGAAGATAATCCTCTTATAGTGCATCGGGCGCTATATGAATCATTATGCAACATTTTGTAGGGAGAATTGCACATTTTCTGCCAAAACCCACCTTTTAATTAATGGCACTTGTGGACGTTAGCAACCAAATAGCTTTGCTAAATATCTTTGGGAGATGGATTTATTCAGATTGAGGATGGTTAACTTTAGGTGAAGTTTAAGTATGAGGTCAGCGATGGTCGTGTTTAGGGTTAGGGAAAGAGGGCCGCATGGCTCCGGTAGTTCTCATGTCTGGCGTTACTCCGATTGGCTCACTGGTTATAGTAAAGGATTGTGGGATTTGGCTTGTCCCCACATGTCTCTACAAGACATTTTGTATGTTTAACCCTCTCTCTCTTTTCTCTCTCTCACACACACACACACACACACACACACACTTCTTAAATTGGACATTCAAGATGCTCCCTTGTTGTCCAATGATCCATGCTGTCCTGTGAGCTTTCAGGAGCTAGAGGGTTTTTTTCGTCTTACTATCTGCAGTTGGATGACACGCTGGTGAAAGTCCCGGCTGGGGGCCGCCTTAGCGTTGGTGTTGCGGCGGCGGCCGAGGCCCCAGGCGCTACGGTCGACTGGCCAGCCGAGTCTCGAGGTCATTACCACTCCTGGCATGAAGCCAGGGGCTCTAATATCACGCTCCACCACCCCCTCAATACCCTTTCAATGGAAAAAATACACAATACGTCTCTCTTCTCTTGCCTAAGTGGCCTAAACATCAACACATATTTGCATGTCTACCCACCGAGGGCGGTGTGCCTTAGCCGACCCAACACTTTAGAATAATATAAACCTAGATTCACTTGTCTGAAGTGTGAATGTTTGAGTGTGATTAATGTCTGAAGTACTGTACATGTGACGATGCTTATGTTACATTTGTCGGTCAATCAAAAGTTTCTCGGACAATCGTTTTGTTTCCAGGTTTCTTAGTAATACAATCCAGTTCAGTTGGAAGAAATAATAATAAGAGTTGCTCTGCTAGGGAGGCACATCAGCAACAAGGGACCTGGTTTACGCAGTCACACCGAGTCCTATAACTGCTGCAGTAGAATGAAACGGTCCGCTGAAAGTCAGAAGACAATATATGAAACTACTTTCAAATACTCGGCTGGATTAGTGCCGCATTTGACCAAGGAAAGAGTTGAAATAGACAATTATAGACAACCAAACGATGTCTTTTCAACAGTATTACAATTTATACAATCCCATAGCCGCCTTTTCCAGCTTTAAGTTTGGAAGCAGTCTGTTAATTAGCAGAACATATTACATCAACACAAATTTTGGATTGTTAAAGAATCCATCTTATAGCATTTTGTTTCTCCTAGTGACTAATTTCTGCATTCAGGCAAGAACCAGGAAACTCTCAATTTGCTTCTCTGGGCATATTCCTGTGTAGGAAATCCTTCTGTGCTTTCATCTGCTTGAATTACAGAGCATCTAGCAGATTCAGCAACAGTGCTTAGAGGTAATTGTGCACAGATAAGAACAGCTGATTTTTACTGTTTGGTTCGGTGAACACCAGCTTTTTTTTCCTGCCTCTGATCGATCCTCCTTTTCCCTTAGTGGTCCAATTGAATTTGTCTTGCAGAAATAGATTCATTCATTCAGATGCTGATCCATGCATCCCAGACCTCTTTTTTCTGTCTCCTAGCCAAGTCAAAGCCCAGTGAACCACTTGATATGAGGCCCTCTTCCTATTGGTTTACTGGTTTCGGGTCAGGAGTTCATGGGGGATGGAGTGGGCTGTAACCCCATCTAAGGAATGCATTGCATCCATCTACCCAGGACATTTGGATTACGTTGACATATTTCTGCCCATTGCCTCGAGGCTATGCCCTCACCCCATTTTTTCTGCATGCTTAACACATAAAAGCGAGACAAGAAATCAGCCTTGAAAACAACAAAACAGCCCCCCCTCCTCCCCTTATTGCCCTTTAAGGAGCGCCACCTGACTGCTCCTCTCTATGGCCGTCTCTCCGCCGCTTCATTACCTCTGGCTGTGACGGGCGATGTGCAGGGGTGTTCAAAGGGAGGCCGGCCCCGGGCTCCGGTACAGCGAGGCCGGCGCCGGGCTCCGGTACAGCGAGGCCGGCGCCGGGCTCCGGTACAGCGAGGCCGGCGCCGGGCTCCGGTACAGCGAGGCCGGCCCTGGGCTCCGGTACAGCGAGGCCGGCGCCGGGCTCCGGTACAGCGAGGCCGGCCCTGGGCTCCGGTACAGCGAGGCCGGCCCTGGGCTCCGGTACAGCGAGGCCGGCCCTGGGCTCCGGTACAGCGAGGCCGGCCCTGGGCTCCGGTACAGCGAGGCCGGCGCCGGGCTCCGGTACAGCGAGGCCGGCCCTGGGCTCCGGTACAGCGAGGCCGGCGCCGGGCTCCGGTACAGCGAGGCCGGCGCCGGGCTCCGGTACAGCGAGGCCGCCCCTGGGCTCCGGTACAGCGAGGCCGGCGCCGGGCTCCGGTACAGCGAGGCCGGCCCTGGGCTCCGGTACAGCGAGGCCGGCCCTGGGCTCCGGTACAGCGAGGCCGGCCCTGGGCTCCGGTACAGCGAGGCCGGCGCCGGGCTCCGGTACAGCGAGGCCGGCGCCGGGCTCCGGTACAGCGAGGCCGGCCCCGGGCTCCGGTACAGCGAGGCCGGCGCCGGGCTCCGGTACGGCGAGGCCGGCGCCGGGCTCCGGTACGGCGAGGCCGGCGCCGGGCTCCGGTACGGCGAGGCCGGCCCTGGGCTCCGGTACAGCGAGGCCGGCGCCGGGCTCCGGTACAGCGAGGCCGGCCCTGGGCTCCGGTACAGCGAGGCCGGCGCCGGGCTCCGGTACAGCGAGGCCGGCGCCGGGCTCCGGTACGGCGAGGCCGGCGCCGGGCTCCGGTACAGCGAGGCCGGCCCCGGGCTCCGGTACAGCGAGGCCGGCGCTGTACCGGTCCCCCTGTGGTGTGTCTGTGTGCATGCCTGCCTGCGTGGGTGTGCATGTGTGTCTGTTGCCCTCTAAGTCTTTGTTTCGATCTTGGTAGAACGTTGTCTATTATAGAATAAATAATAATGAATTAATAACTAATTAATAATATAAATATATGAACTATATATAATATATTCAGGTGTTTACTGTCTAGTGATGAATACAAGCTCAGGAGTGGTCAATGGCGGGAATCACAACGGTATTCATGTTTGTCCCACATTGGATCTGCTTTGCTTGCACATATGAGAGTTTATCACATGCAATATTATTTAAAGAAATGTTGTGGAAAGCAGATATGATTGTGGTTGGTAATTGATTTATTCTGCATGCTCTTCCTCTCATGGCTAAGTACTAAAATGTTGCAGTCATTATAGGTTAGCCCTTGAAAAAAATTTTAATTATTTGATTCATTTCTTTTCTGCCATCTTTTAATTAAGGAAGTGAAAGGAAAGGAAATTAATGCTATTTCTCGCAGAAAAGAACAAATCATTTCCCCCAATTTTGCTGAGAATATTAACATGTAAAAATAGCACACATCATTTTGCAAAGGTTTAAAAAGGTATCTA
>JAOPHQ010000351.1:0-2500 GCA_030340625.1 Merluccius polli | reverse complement strand
CCACGTCTGTCTGTCTGTGAGTCCAGCAGCAGAATATCTCACAAAGTTGAGCATGTCTTTGCGCCAGATGTGCTGAGTAGGTTGGTTATGGGCCAAGTAACAACCGATTAACTTCATGTCAATCAGATGAAAGGGGCGTGGCAGTGGGCGTGACTTATCACAAAAAGCCACCTTAATTTACTCCCCCAGCCCCGCCCACTTCCTGTTTTCTTGCATGTCTCCAAAGGGTTTTGAGGGAAATGACTTTATTGTAATTACATTCATTGCTTTCTGCTTGTGTACCTTGGCAATTACATTCTCACATCAATAGTAACAGCCACAATGTCATGGTCTGATAATATGTTTAGACCAGGTGTTCATATGCAGAAGAATATTAATATAATATGTAATATAGTATATAAGAATATTAATATATAAGAATATTCTAGACTTGTATGTTCTAGTACAGACAGTCCAGTGTGTTTGCAGTATATGGCCTGCTGTCAGGTGCAAGGATTGGAAAACCTTCATGGAGAAACTGCTTACTTGGTCTGGTCTCCTCTGGGCACATTTTTAGTTGAAAATGTAAATCAGCCGCAGGGATCGAAATAGAAGTGCAAAAAAATGATCAAGACTGATAAATAAACATTACCAACGCACACACAAATGTAATATGGAGCCGTAGTGGAGGTGAAAAATAAAGTAGCCGCTCACAGGAGTCGCTTGTTGGAAATTGAGTGACAACTGGGACTTGTTAACTTCTTATTAGCCGAGAGAGGGGGAATTGGAAATGACTGTCTACCTTTTTATGCATATATGTAATATATGTATAAGCGCACGCGGCGCCGCCTAATGAAAAAAGGAAACTGGCTGAAACACGGGAAAGGGGAAACACATTTGTGTTATGTGACACTTCCTTACTGTGTCAAGAATTGTGTCTAATGCAGTCTGATGGCTGAAAGAATATCTGCAAGAAATAAAAGGACCTTTACTTTGAAGTTTCAGGAATTATATGAATTATAGTATGAAATGTTGTTTTGAGTTAGAGCTATTAATAGCTCACAGGATGTTTCATGTTAAAAAAAGTACCTGGAGGAGACTAAGTACCTGGACTGGACTAATGTTGTGCTCTGCAGGTCAGACCCGGTCCCTCCCACCTGGACTAATGTTGTGCTCTGCAGGTCAGACCCGGTCCCTCCCACCTGGACTAATGTTGTGCTCTACAGGTCAGACCCGGTCCCTCCCACCTGGACTAATGTTGTGCTCTGCAGGTCAGACCCGGTCCCTCCCACCTGGACTAATGTTGTGCTCTGCAGGTCCGGCCCGGTCCCTCCCACCTGGACTAATGTTGTGCTCTGCAGGTCAGACCCGGTCCCTCCCACCTGGACTAATGTTGTGCTCTGCAGGTCCGGCCCGGTCCCTCCCACCTGGACTAATGTTGTGCTCTGCAGGTCAGACCCGGTCCCTCCCACCTGGACTAATGTTGTGCTCTGCAGGTCAGACCCGGTCCCTCCCACCTGGACTAATGTTGTGCTCTGCAGGTCAGACCCGGTCCCTCCCACCTGGACTAATGTTGTGCTCTGCAGGTCAGACCCGGTCCCTCCCACCTGGACTAATGTTGTGCTCTGCAGGTCCGGCCCGGTCCCTCCCACCTGGACTAATGTTGTGCTCTGCAGGTCAGGCCCGGTCCCTCCCACCTGGACTAAGGTTGTGCTCTGCAGGTCAGACCCGGTCCCTCCCACCTGGACTAAGGTTGTGCTCTGCAGGTCAGACCCGGTCCCTCCCACCTGGACTAATGTTGTGCTCTGCAGGTCAGACCCGGTCCCTCCCACCTGGACTAATGTTGTGCTCTGCAGGTCAGACCCGGTCCCTCCCACCTGGACTAATGTTGTGCTCTGCAGGTCCGGCCCGGTCCCTCCCACCTGGACTAATGTTGTGCTCTGCAGGTCAGACCCGGTCCCTCCCACCTGGACTAATGTTGTGCTCTACAGGTCAGACCCGGTCCCTCCCACCTGGACTAATGTTGTGCTCTGCAGGTCAGACCCGGTCCCTCCCACCTGGACTAATGTTGTGCTCTGCAGGTCAGACCCGGTCCCTCCCACCTGGACTAATGTTGTGCTCTGCAGGTCAGACCCGGTCCCTCCCACCTGGACTAATGTTGTGCTCTGCAGGTCAGACCCGGTCCCTCCCACCTGGACTAATGTTGTGCTCTGCAGGTCAGACCCGGTCCCTCCCACCCGGACTAATGTTGTGCTCTGCAGGTCAGACCCGGTCCCTCCCACCCGGACTAATGTTGTGCTCTGCAGGTCAGACCCGGTCCCTCCCACCTGGACTAATGTTGTGCTCTACAGGTCAGACCCGGTCCCCTCCCACCTGGACTAATGTTGTGCTCTACAGGTCAGACCCCGGTCCCTCCCACCTGGACTAATGTTGTGCTCTGCAGGTCAGGCCCGGTCCCTCCCACCTGGACTAATGTTGTGCTCTACAGGTCAGACCCGGTCCCTCCCACCTGGACTAATGT
>JAOPHQ010000350.1:70000-95114 GCA_030340625.1 Merluccius polli | reverse complement strand
GACATGCATACATACACACTAAAAACTGTAATACACCTGACACTAAGTGGAGACAAGCCCTTCACTGCTCTGCTGATGTGTCAGCGATAAGAATGCTTTCCCCACACGGCGCCACCATCCACCAAACATCACCACCATCCCTATCCATTTGGGAGAAAAGAGGCAATGGCACTCAAAAGAAAAAAACTAAATATAAATAAATAAATAAATACAAACACTGAGAGGAAAATAAGCCCAGGGTTTGCTACTTTCCTAGCAGGCTGGTGTGTGTGTGTGTGTGTGTGTGGGGGGCACGCATGTGCGCATGCATGTGCGTGTGTTGCTGAGCTGCTTGGCGTATGTGTGTGTGTGTATCAGAGTTGACAGCTCTGACGGGGGCTTGATATTTTACTCATGGAAATGATCCCCTTCCACCTCACCCCTCACCCCCTCACCCCCACCCCTACACTGGCCCCCGTCAGGCTTGTCCATCACTGGGCTTGGTGGAATAATAACAAAAAATAACACACACACACACACACACATGAAGACAGTCAGACGAGTAAAAAGAAAAGGCCTGGTGTTGTGAAAGGGGATGTTTTTAATGTTTCTGAGTGGCTGTCACCAGGGGAAGTGTTGGGCTGTGACACATGTGATTACCATTAGCATGGATGATAGGGGCCTTACCACTCAGGCCCCGACGGGCTTAGAAAGACACACGCACGCACACACACACACACACACACACACACACACACACACACACACACACACACACACACACACACACACACACACACACACACACACACACACACACACACACACACACACACAGTGAGCATCAGTGCGTCATCTGCACAAAGAAAAAAATCTTTATCTCAAGCTTATGTGTGGTCCAGTCAGTTTCAAGATGGATTTGGTCACTGTGTGTGTGTGTGTATTTATTCTTAAATGTGAAACACATATAGGCCTAGGATGTGTGCTACCTAATGTGTTTGTGGTACAGATGAGGGGTATACCTATACTAATCAGAGGGCTGTGCAAAGTGTGGGAAATGAATCCTGGAAATAGCTCATGGAACCAGAAGCGCTTTTCACAATATTACCTCCGATGTTGCAAATGACTCGCACTTTCATGGAAAAACACAAAAAAGAATGAAATCCCCTTCATGAAATATGTTCATCATGGAAACCCGAGGATTAAGTATTATGTGAGAAAAAAGACTTGGCTTCCAACAGATATATGATAGCTCGCTCTGGGATTCTTCTATCCACTTAACTCAAGCTTTACAACAAGCACATTTGGGGTGCATGGCGCTGCTGGTAATGGGCCACATATCATGGGCGTACGGGGTTGGACTGCAACCACGTCGGAGGAGGAGGAGAGAAGAGAGTGGTTCATTTCAAGTAAACATTCATCAAATGAGGGTTGACTCGGGCCTGATGGCTACTTCCAAATACCTCACCAAGATCCCCGGGCGTCGGGGACAGGCCGGCTCACTCACATGTGTTTTAGGAATTAGCCGTCCAATGCAAATCTGTGAGGTACAATTTCCCTGCAAACCACAGCTTTTTTAACAAACTGTGTGTATGTGTGTGTGCGCGCCTGTGTGTGTGTGTGTGTCTGTCTGTGTGTGTGTGTGTGGGGGGGGGGGGATGGGGGCAGAACAATGTGTTAATGCACTTTTTAAGCTCTGTGAAAAAAAAAGAAAGAAAACACCTCCCATGACATTTAGCTCATGACCTTGCACCTCACAATTCAAAAGCCCACAAAAAAAATTCAGGTTAATTATTCATGTATTTATTTTTTTTGACACCAGCATAATTCTTGCATTTGGGCTCAAATACTTATTTGGGACATTTAGACCCCCCCCCCCCCCCTTAACAACCATTAGCCAGGTCATCTTCAGAACTTGCTCAGAAAAAATACTTAACTTAAAGTCTGCTCCCCTCAATAGGCCTACTGCAGCCCCTCCGAGAGAGAGAGAGAGAGAGAGAGAGAGAGAGAGAGGGAAACATGCCTTTCTCTGCTCTCACTCAAATGAAAAGTACCATTGTTGAAAATTAATGTTCAAAAAATAAAGGTAAAAAGGAAAGGGGGGAGGGTATATATATAGGGGTGGGGAGCCAGATCTTGATTTTTACAAAATCCAGGCCTCCTTTCGCTGAAAGTTTGGGAGCATATAGGTTGATAGTTGATTTTATGAGGGGTTTGAAGTCCCTCGTCGTATAATAGTATATAATGCCTGCCTGGGTCATCTGCAGTGAAGCGGCGGCCGTGACCTGGGGCAATTACAGACAGGCATCAGCGAAGCCTCCCTTTAAGTCGGGTCTTGTCTGAACTCTCCTGACGGTGCTTATTACTCAGCTGTCCGCCCGTGGAGCCGCAGCCTCTCTCACAGCCAGAGCCCGCAGAGTCACTCCCACAACCTGGCGCACAGAGCTGGCAGTAGGTACCTTATACATATAAACGAGGGTATAACACCTTGGTTTAAAACAAAAACAAAAAAAAACAAAAACAACAACCCAGGGGAACCCGTTTCACCCCCCCCCTCCCCCCATCCTGTTCAGCTCCTATTTGTATTCAGAAGTTGTCAGAACATGTTTTTTTTCCGTTAAGGAAGTCGGACGGGGTTTTCATCTGGTTTTACTTTTTGCTGGCTGTGCTTCCTCGTTTTGCATGTTAATGTTTTTAATTCAGCTGTTTACTGCGTGGACTGACTGACCCAGTTCAGCGGGGTGTCATCATAAGGCTGCTGGTTCCTGGTCTTGGATGGCGGGGCCCCTCGTCTTGTGGTCCCTGATAACAGGTTACAAAGGTGTGTGGAGGGGGGGGGGCGGGGGTCATTGACGCGTGACGTCATTCATGCCGTCGTTCACCCACCCGGCGCGCGCGCGTGACAGAAGGCGCGCCGCATTCGTGCCGACAGTAAACGTACGATCCCTGTTTTCAATACTAATCCGACTTGATTTATGGGTGTGGGGGTCATTCGTCCGTCTTCATCTGGATTCTCTCTCTCTCTCTCTCTCTCTCTCTCTCTCTCTCTCTCTCTCTCTCTCTCTCTCTCTCTCTCTCTTTCTCTCTCTCTCTCTCTCTTTCACATACCCTATTCACCCCCCATGCAGGGACATAATCATAAAAGGTTTTACAGGGTTCAACAGCCCTTTATAGGCCCCAGCTGCTAGACTCCATATACTTTTATGGGATAGAAAGGATCTTCATCCGCAGGTCTCAGTGTTATGGAGCAACTGTAGCAGTCTGCGTTGCTGCAGCAATGTTGCGCGCCTTTTACGCACGTCACAGTGAGAGTGCATCGCTCGACCCGATAGAGAGAGGGCACTATACACCCAGTCTCTGATTGGATGCACGTCAAGTTCATGGGGATTTGATTCAATGCAATACTTTTTTCTGAGGAAGTCATAAACCAAAGTGAATGGTAAAAATGTGTAGGCCTAACTCCCTGAATCCAAATGGAAGATAGGCCCTTGTCAGATTTGAGACACTGGGTTAGCAGTGGTGTATTGTTTATATACTGTAAGTGCTTTTCACTGCAAAGCAATGTAAAACTCATTATACAAATCAACTTCCACTTTGACTTTCACTTTGTGGCTGGGAACAAAGTGGTCTATATGATGATATGAGACCTACTCTACAAATAACTATTGTCCGTGGCAAATTAAACCAGTTATAACTTAATAATAGCCTACGTCTAATACACATGATGAACAGGCCTAGATGGAGCTGCAATAGGAGTCTGACATTTGAGCTTGCTGTGAATGTTGTTCTCTAGAATATAATATTTCCTTTCAAAACTCCACAAGTGGAAATGTTGTGGTCTTCTGACTTATAACACTAAAATCTGACATTTTAATTTGTTACCATAGTAAATATTATGTTTTCACATTTATGAGATATTGTAGTATGTTGTTCCTATTGCATTGCATGTTTTATTGGCTCCTAGTTACTTGCCAACATTGGTCTCTTGGCAGTTTTGACTAGAATGAAGTACAGTTCAGGAGATGCCATATAACCATATGAAACCCTGTTGCACAGAACCAACATTGGCCTTCTCTTCACTTTGGCCTTGTTAGTTGGCCTAAAGTGTTTGTCGAGTATTTTTATAAACAATACATTTTAACAATAAATGTTAGGCCTAATAGCAATTTGTTCATGCTCATCATCAATATAATGAACTATTCAAGAATGAATTGAATGATGGGCCTAGCCTATTCAATGATTACATAAACAAATAATAATACAGTAAAAATAAATACAATATATGAACAAAAAATATCACGTTACATCAAATGAAAAACAAAACTGTTATTGCCATGGTTTGACACTCATATCGGCTGACAGACGGCGCTACAATTTAGCAATTCAGCAGTGGCGCTCCACCGCTACAGCTCCAAGCGCCACGCCACACAACCACATAGTGGTTGTGTGGAATAGTAGCCTAAACAGCTGAGCGGAGCACAGGCCGAGCCCGCCACGATACAGATCAAATAAAAGAAAAAAACATTATCCTACAAAGCCCAATACGTATATTTCCATATAGGCCTACCTATGCCTATTTTTTTTTTTTTAAGATTTTGATTACAGTGGATTGTCGATTGGAAAACCGCCCGCTGACTGGATGTCGGTCATCGATTTGTGGGGCAATTTAGGAGTTTCTTTTTTTACTCTGGTTATCTGACCGACTTTGAAACAATAGCCCAAAATGTACCTGTACAATACACGGAGAAGCCATGCTTCTCCGTAAATGACCATAAAAACTAACCGGTGTAATATCCTGAGGATAATGATTCGGTCCAGTGGACTATTGTTGATGACGTAGGAATGTGCGTCAGCCGGACGCAGGTGTAAATCAAGGTGAACGCACAATGTTGAACCGGTCTCAAAACATTCTGTTTAGTTGACACTTCTGAGTAACAACCCCAGAAATTTTACATAGGTTCAGAAATATTAGTGCTGACACTTGACGAAAGAAGATGGAGAACACAGACACACTCCTGTGGATCAGGGAGAAGAGCAGGGGCATCTTTAACACATAGACTCTCACAGCAGACCTAAGGAGGGTACTGAAAACACATGCAAGTTTTGAAGCCAATGTTATGCCCAAAGCTAACCCCATTTTCGTACGTTATAAGTTCCACGGAAAAATGCAAGGCGACAGTGAAAGTTTTAACCAATTCATGACTAAAAGAGCTAAAACTGTTTGTGAAAAACTGTAATTAACCGAACAGCGACAAGATGGTCAATGACAGATTTGTTTTTGCCATCAACTCACCACAAGTGTGGGAAAAGTTAATTAATGGTCCAGACCTAATGCTGGAGAGGGCAATTGACATTGCACGTTCGCATGAGCTATCACAGCATTAGTTAAAAACAATGGTTAGCTCCACTGCTAACATAGCTAGCCAGTCCACCCACAAGGTTGGCAAGAAACCCTTCACAGCAGACCAAGCACATCTTGGGTGCAGAGTAGCAAACGGGACCGCTATATGGGGAAACGGATGTGGAGCATGCGGAAGAGACCATAGTTTTGCGGTACAATGTCCAGCAGGAAGCCAATGCAATAAATGTAACCACTTTGTTATAGTATATAAAGCACAAACACAGCCACAACAGACACAACAAGTACAAACCAAGGTGCATGCCAAACACAGCTAGGAAACAGGCCTTTGCAGAGGTGGAAGTAGCAAAAATTAGGTTCAAAATTCCATTTTAAATAGACACCAGTGCCCAGGCTAACTTAATACCAGTCAACACATTACACCAACTAATTGGAAATATAGTACTAGGCCAGCAAGCTCTCAGGATATGGTGGGAATATGCTTAAAGATGATATACTCTACACCAGAGGTTGCGCTAGACTTTTTCATTGTCCGTCATTTTGACTGACAGGGTCATAAAAATCCCGTCATAATCTATTTTTACCGGTCACTTTAATTTTTTAAATGATAATAATGACATGTTCAAAAGCATTTATATGTTAATTCATTTTTAATTAATATTCAGTCCAAACACGCTGAACAAATAATCCACACCATGGATACACACATCAAGCAGAAGAATATGTAAAAACATCGGCCGCCTGACGGTGATTCATCACCACAATGCGGGCGGGAGCTAGTTGATCCACTAGTCAACACGTGGGAGCTAGTTGATCCACTAGTCAACACGCGGGAGTTAGTTGATCCACTAGTCAACACGCGGGAGCTAGTTGATCCACTAGTCAACACGCGGGAGCTAGTTGGTCCACTAGTCAACACGCGGGAGCTAGTTGATCCACTACTAGTCAACACGCAGGAGCTAGTTGATCTACTAGTCAACGCGCTGCCAAGCGAACGAGGTTTCAAGGCGGCGCGATCGCGGATAATTCGCGTGACGTGGGGCTTCATGGTCAACCTTCCTCCTGGTCCGCATGGACTTGGATCGCGTGCCTGCTTGCGCGTAATCAAATGTTTCAAGTGGGTTTGTTGTTTCAAATGTTTCCACACTCAACTGCTGTGACATTTTTCTTCTTTTCTACTTTTCGTCTTCTACAAGAGCCAATTAATATGCTCGTCGCCACCAAGTGGTCAGGGTGTGAATCGCAGTCTGTCAAAATGACGGACGGCCCTCAGATTTTTCCGTCACCGTTTAAAAAAAACGGTCAATGACGGAAAATATTTGGTTAACGCGACCCCTGCTCTACACAAACACTCCCCCCATCTTGGGCATGCAAGCATGTCTAGATCTGAACATGGTTAAACTAGTACACATGGTTAACGCACAGCCAAAAACACACACAAGCATCATGGATGAGTTTGCTGATGTGTTTAAAGAGATTGACTGTTTCCTCGAGAATGTAGCTTCATCTCAAACCCTCAGCAACACCAGTGGGGTGCCCACCTCGCATCCCATACACTCTGCAAAGTTGGCTCAAAGACGAACTAAGCGAAATGGAGAAAATGGACATAATCCAAAAGATCACTGAGCCAACAGAATGGGTTACTGCATTGGTGGTTGTTGAAAAGCCCAGAGCAAGAAAGCTAAGGATTTGTCTTGATCCCCACCCCCCTCAACAAAGCCATCCAGAGACCCTGTTATCCACTCCCCAAATGATGTTACACCAAGACTAGCTGGGGTGCAGAACTTTAGGTTTTGTTACTGGACTATAAAGCTTAGCCAAGAGTCATCTATGCTCACATTTGACACATTTAACGCTATCTGTGGCAGATATAAGTTCAAGAGTACTTCCGGTGGCGCTGCTCTGCTTGCGACCCGGGCACGCTGTCTACTGCGATCGTCGTTTTGTTTTGTTTTATGTGTTTTATTGTGTTTGTTGCGTTAGTTTGTGAACGTGCCGCTGCGCTGTGGGAACGTTAAGTCAACATGGCAAGATTTATCCATTTCGCATATCTTGTGTTGATCATTGTTGGACTATGTGTACCATGCCAAACTCATTCAGCGGGCATCCAGGCCCAGCGTCCTATTATCTACATCCGAGACGCGCTGCTGGCACTCCGATCGTCCAATCTTCCACCTGTGGATCTACCAGCCTGCGTGAGCGCACGGCCAGCGTGGTCGAGGAAAAGGGGTCGGCGCGGGGGAGCGCGCCAGCGTCTACGACGGAGAGGCAGCAGGCCTCCTCTACCTTCAATGATACTATGCAACGCAAGATCACTTCTAGCTAAAATAAGCGAACTTCGGATTAATGCCAGGACATGCTATCGCACCTCAAGTTTATTGGTGATCACGGAAACGTGGTTACACCGGGATATCCAAAACTCTCTTGACATCGATGGATTTTCACTTGTCAGGGCAGACAGGACTGAACAATCCGGGAAAACAAGAGGTGGCGGCATGGCTGTGTATGTGAGTAACAACTGGTGCAAACAGTACACAGTTAGGGAAACTCTTTGCTGTCCGGATGTCGAGATTTTGCATTTGACTATGAGACCGTTTTACCTCCCAAGGGAGTTCGGAAGTGTGGCCGTGTGCGTTGTGTACATTCCCCCCAGCGGGAATGCAGCTAGAGCCGCAGCTCGCATTGCCGACTGTGTACACCAACAACTGCAGCGTGCTCCGGGCGCCCCCGTGTTTGTAATGGGCGACTTCAACCATTGTAAACTTGAATAAGCACTCCCTGGGTTTGAACAATATATCAAATGCAGCACTCGTGAAAACAAGACTCTTGACAAATGTTATGGCAACGTCAAAAATGCCTATGTAGCCAAACCAAAAGCTCCACTGGCCAATTCAGATCACAACGCGATACACCTAATTCCCACCTACAAAACCATGCTAAAACGCAGTAAGTCACAAGTGAAAACAGTCACCGTGTGGTCTGAGGAGGGGATAGATACACTAAAAGGATGCTTCTTGTGTACAGACTGGAGTGTGTTCCACGACACAGATATTGATGTTACCACAGACACAACCACAGACTATATAAAGTATTGCATGGACAGCGTCCTTACAAAGAAGGAGGTTGTGGTTTATCCAAACAATAAGCCGTACGTAACCAAGGACATAAAAAACTGCATAAACCGAAAAAAGGCAGCTTTTAGAAATAAAGACAGAACTGAGCTAAAAGTGGTACAAAAAGAACTGAACCAACTGCTTAATAAAGCCAGGAGACAGCAAAAGGAAGTAATTGAGAGCCACTTCACAACCATGAGTTCGAAAAAACTCTGGGACTCAATGAAAGCCATCACTAACATGGTACCAAGCAAGGTACATATAACCACTACAGACGACCGGATGAAAGCAAACAAACTCAATGACTTTTACATGAGATTTCAAACTCAAGATTTTAACAATGAATGCATCAGTATCTTAAACTCCCTCAGCTCTGATATGAGCATAGGACATGAGATAGACTGGTTACGGATACAGTCACTGTTCCAGCATCAGTGTACTAGGAAGGCTAAGGGTCCAGATGGAATCTCTGCCCGCTTACTGAAAACATTTGCGGAAGAGCTTGTTCCAGCCTGGTGCCCTATCTTTCAGCGATCACTTGACTCCCACATCATCCCGGCCCTATGGAAAAAGACTATTATCACTCCGGTCCCAAAGAAACCTTGTCCCAAGGAGAACAATGATTTTAGACCAGTAGCATTGACATCCATTGTAATGAAATGTTTTGAGAAATATATAGTGTCTCTTTTAAAAATTGAGGTCAACAATAAGTTAGATCCCTGGCAGTTTGCCTATAAACGGGGTAGGAGCACAGACGACGCTATAAGTAGCATCACCCACCTAGTCCTAAAGCACTTGGAGGACCCGAAGGCCTACGCACGTTTACTTTTTATAGATTTTAGTTCGGCCTTTAACACTATTCAGCCAGCTATTTTACTTGAGACACTTAAAAATATGGGTGTAAGCTCTTTTATTGTTAAATGGTATTACTCCTTCTTAACTAACAGGACACAATATGTTAAGGTACACAAGGCAGTCTCAGATCCCAAATCCATCAGCACAGGGGCGCCACAGGGTTGTGTGAGCTCCCCTGTCCTGTAATCATCCACACAATTACATTGTTAAATTCTCTGATGACACTGCTATCCTTAGCTTATTGTACCGAGACCAAGACACAGCCTCCTACCACTCAGAAATACAACAGTTTGTAAATTGGTGTGATGCTCACCATCTGGTTGTCAACATCACTAAAACAGAGGAGATGATATTTGACCCAACCCTTGGGGGACATTAAAGTATATTTTATCTTATCTATCTTATCTTATCTTAAGAGAATCCCATTTAGAATCATATCTGCACAGAATGAGTTTCAGAGACAGGTAGACGAGGCCTATGACTGGCTTCCGGCCATCGCCGCCATCGTGGACGGCATCTTGGTGTATGGCCACACTAAAGAGGAGCCAACCTGTGTGCCATGCTAGATAGAACCAAGGAGAGAGGAATAAAACTGAACAAGGACAAAGTGTCATCTGCATGCCTGAGGTGAGCTACTTCGGGCACACACTGACATGGGAGGGCATCAGACCTGGCAATCAAAGAAATGCCCCCACTGCCGAGCAAGGCATTTTGACCACACAAAAGATGTGAAATTGCAGGTCGATGCATCCAAGTGTTGCTTAGGAGCAGTCCTGCTGCAGGAAGAGAAACCATTCACATACACATCCAAGACACTGAATGGGACTGAAGAGAACTATGCACAGATCCAAAAACAGCAATGGATGCAAGCGGTTTCTCCAATACCTGTACGGACAGCAGGTGATCGTTGAGTCAGATCACAAGCTGCTAGTCAACCATGCGTAAGCCCCTGGCAGCTGCACCGCCATGGCTCCAACACATATGTAGCAGTACAATGCTAACATATATGGCTGACACGGGGTGCCACAGCCTTGCTTCGGGTTTCTCAGTGCGCCACGCACACATATATATATTTACAAGACACAATCGGGATAATGAATAGCTCCACCGTCCTCTTATGCTGGGCTTACACCAAAAGATTGTCACAGTCCCAGACTAAAAACTGAAAGTCTTTAGTAAATCTAGGAGTCACAGCGCACTCTGGAGTCACAGCGCGCTCCCCTCATCTCGATCGTTAAGTTTAAGGTAGTAATCTGTTTCAGATCAGTCTTTTCCTAGTCTTGGGCTTGCGATAATATCAAACGTGTTTGATATTATCGCAAGTGACATAACACAATCAACGTAACACAATCAACAACCAATAGATGAGCTCTGATAAAAGCGGAAACAGGAAACCTGATAGTTCCTTCTAAGGGCATGATGGGAAAAAATTGCATGGTAGGAAAAAAGAATAAAAGAATCTAGTTGTAGTCTTGTAAATAGTGACCCTGCAAGATTCACAGTCTGTTTGTTAAAAATTGTAAAATCTCAGTCTGAGACTATGCTGTGACTAAAAACTTAACACTTGTCTTTAGATGTGAGCAGGTGTGAGCTGATAGTTTTCCAAGAGTCTTTTCCAAATCTTTTCAAAGTCTTCTGATGTATGGGTAGCATAAGTGAGCTGTTTTAGTCGTCTCTCTCGGCCTGTGGACCCAGTCTCACTGTGGGGAGAGCACAACATCCATGAGTATATATATATACACATTCATTAAGCTCAACACTTTCCCTCTCTCCCCTGGACCGGGACGGTGGCAGATGACCCACTCTGCTGTCACTGGTGGTAGCCCCCAACGGAACCGATCCAGGGTAACCTGCTCCACCACCTGCTGGTTGGACCGAACCTCAGCCGAAACAGTAAGGCGCTTCAGGTCCCCGTACAACGTGCAGGTAGCCGCCGGGAGTCGGCTGGAAAGCAGCGGTAGCAGGCGAACGCCCCACTGGAACAGGGGCCATCTGCACGCCTCTGCTGTCCCCTCAAATACCTCCAAGAAGGCCTCCATATCATCTCCCTGGGCCATCTTCGGGAGCGCGATGTGCAACTGCCGGGGAGGTTCTGCAATTGGGTCCTGGTTCCCCGGTTCCCTCGGTTGGGGTAGGGATGCCCGACGGAGAAGGTCGTGCAGGACTGCCCTCTCCTCGGCATGGTGGGCCAGTCCAGCATGGCCTGTGTCTGCTGATTCTGGGATTCGATTTGCTGCTCCTGTGTTTGCATTATCATATGCAATGCCTGGGTGAGCAGCGCCTCTGCTCTGTTATCCATTGTGCTCCCTTCCCAGTCCCTGTTCCGGTGCACAGACGTATTCAATGGAATAGTACTGATTATGTATTTTTAGTTGACTATTAAAGCAGGTACTTTGAGGTAGAGAAAATCACCAGCCTCATATCCTCAACAATCATCCAAAAGCTGAAGTCCATGTTTGCTATGTTCGGAATACCTGAGACTGTAATAAGGGATAATGGACCTTGCCACAGCTCCACATATGGCAAAACTGGAGTTGGTCAAAAATAGGTCACGTCCTGATGGGACATCTATCAGACAACTGTGCTGCAACCAGTTTGTTAAAATGTTTGTTTGGCATTTGTTTTACATTATAGGTATAATATACAGTATATAATTTACATGTAGAGTTATATTTATTTAACATACAGCCAAATTGGAGTTGGTCGAAAATGGCTTGTGTCATGACAAGACGTGCATCTGACCTGGACTCGCGACCTTGGTTGTCAAAATGTTTGGTGGGCTACTACACAATTCAACGCCTTGTTTGGTTTACAACCAACACTGGATTGAAGGACAACCTGCACAATGCTGCATTTGAATTGGGCCTACCTCTGGCAGGGTCCTTTATGAGCCAGCCACGGTCAACTGGTATTGGGGTGTACTAGACTATTCATCAATGGCTTGTTTGGTTTACAAACATCACAAGTGTCTTCTTGCCAAGGCACCCTTCTAGTACAGTTGAAGGGCTCCTGAACGTCCAACCATGAGGAACTGATGGTACTCATTCTGGAAAACGGCACAGCACCTTCTGTAGATGCTGCTGTAACTGCCCTCAGGAATCCACAAAGAACACTTGCTATGTGTTTCCAGGACTACAATGTCGCCGAAAGCACCCTCAAACACATTTGTACAAACTAGGCACCAAAATCTTGGGTTATATTCCAACAACTGAAGAGAAGGACATCCCTAAAGTGTAGGACGTGTTGTTCTTGATCCATCCATTGTTTACCCCACTCAGAGGTTGCGCTAGACTTTTTCGTTGTCCGTCATTTTGACTGACAGCGTCATAAAAATCCTGTCATAATCTATTTTTACCGGTCACTTTAATTTTTTAAATGATAATAATGACATGTTCAATAGCATTTAATTTTAATTCATTTTTAATGAATATTCAATCCAATCAGCTGAACAAATAATCCACACTGTGGATACACACAACAAGCATGAGAAAAATGTAACTTTTTCTCCGCAGTAACAAAAACTGACTGTGTGGCCACAGTAGCGACATATGAACAATGAATAATAAAATATGAACAGTTTGCCTGTGGCCTAAACACACAGTCTCAAACCTTCCTCCTGGTCCGCATGGACTTGAATTGCGTGCCCGCTTGCGCGTAATCAAAATATTCAAGTGGGACTGCTGCAGAGGCTATTGTCATGAGGTTTTGGACTTTTTCCTCAAACATGGCTGTTTTTATGTTGTTCTGGAGACTGAATGACCATTCGTCCGGCCTAAAGCCGGACGAATGGCCACCCTAACCCCGGATTTCCACCGGGGACGTGAGCGTCGCGTGAGCGTCGCGTGAGCGTCGCGTTACGCTGTGTTCCCACCAAACGCGATGAACGCGATTTAGTCGCGCGTAAAATGAAATCGCGTCGCGCTAGACGCTCCAGTTTTGACGCTGGTCCAATATGCCAAAAAACGCCTCATCGCGGCATCGCGGCATCGCATCGGGCGACGAGCCCGCCCAAACAACAACATTTCTTCCGCCATTTCATTCTCTCGTCGACCATGGCTGAGATAACCACCTGCTCTGCCCAGAACTGGTGCTTCATAGCCGGCCATAACCTCGTTGTTATCCAGTGGAAAACAATCGCTAAAAAAAAAAGAAGTAAAAAAGATCTGTGTGTGTGTGTGTGTGTGTGTGTGTGTGTGTGTGTGTGCCCCCCAACTTTGATTATGGTCAATATATAATATAATATCATATAATATATCATATAAAACATGTATCATTGTGCAACACTGTGTACGTCCGTACGTCAGCACGTCAGTGACGATCTCAAAGCTGATTGGCTGTCGCGGCGCGTCTTCACGCGAATTCGCCGCAAAAGTTCAATTATTTCAACTCGAGCGATGAAGCGTCATCGCGCCGGGCGACGCGATGGAAGCGATTTTTCGCGGCCAACGCGTCCATCGCGCCGCGCTATCGCGTCCATCGCATCGCCCGGCGCGATGACGCGTCTAATCGCGTGTTTGCATTGACTTTACATGTAATCTCGACGCGCGATGAAGCGTCATCGCGTTTGGTGGGAACACAGCGTTACGGCTGCGTCGCGGTCACCGCTGCTGATCGCTGCCACTCTAGTCAATGAAAGCATTTCCACCGGGCGCGCTGCGGAACGTCTCAGCAGCGTCTCAGCAGCGTCCCAGGAGCGGCGCGCCGCAGCCGCAACGCTATCTTTACGTATCTTTCTATTTTTGATGCAAGCCGCTGCTGAACCGCGTCAATTTAAACAAAGCTGTTATACTGTTATTACCAACACTGGTTGTTACATTTTGATATAACGTTTGACTATTATTTATTTAAGTTGAGTATTATGTATGTGAGAAATTGCTCTAGTATCTATCTTGTGGCCTGTTCCAGCCACAAGTTAATTTGCACAGACATATTTTATTTATATTAGAAGAGGTCATCACTGATTGGATTTAATTTTCAGTTAACTTTTATTTTTTATTTTATTTTATTTCTCAGGTTTTGAGGTTTTTTTCAGGTTTTTGAAGTTATACTACTTTGTGATTTTATAAGCTAAGACAATCTGAAGGACAATGTTACTTTTGCTGTTTGCACTATTATCCCACTGTTTGTGCCTTAGAGTTTGAATAAATGTTGAATCTGTTCTCACATTTCAAACTTGTTTGATTTGAGTCATTACAGTTTTGCAGTACAGGTGAATTGGTATTTTTTATCGTCACTTTTATCGTTATCGGGATAAATGCCAGAAATTATCGTGATAAATGTTTTAGTCCATATCGCCCATCCCTAGTGGTCACAGACCGTAAAGATTTGTAAAGATTTTAGTGATGGATTAGATGTTGTACTTACTGATGTACACATGCACATGCTACTCATAACACTCTCCTATTTCTTCTACTTTTTCAAGGGTTAGGGTTCAAAACATTTGAAGCTGTTGTTTACTATTGCTTGATGTTGAATGCTGTGCAATGCGGTTGAATGCTGTGCAATGCGGTTTAATGCTGTGCAATGCGGTTTCATGATGTGCAATGCACTTTCATGCTGTGCAATGCGGTTTCATGCTGTGCAATGCAGTTTCATGCTGTGCAATGCTGCATTTGATTTGCCTCTTGCAGGATCCTTTGTATAGGCCACTGTCAACTGAAAGTATTGGAATGGTTTGTGGGGAGGTTTTTGTTCTTCTTTGCAACACAAATGTTGTGAGCTTTGCATTCAGTTTGGCAGATGGTTCATTCCAACACAACTGAACTTTGCATTTGTAGTAGTTTAATATTGGTACACACATGCATGTCTTTTTAGCATAATGTTTTGCAACCCTAAACATCTACACTCGCAAATTTAAGTGCTTTAGTACAACAAATGTAAATGTGATGAATTTCTACATTTTGATATTTATAATATCTGTATTTTACCAAGATTCCATTGGAAGATGTATACCATCATTGACATCAAAGCCAAGTGAAGTTTACAGCTTTCTAAGGAAATGTGATGGTATGGTTTGTAATGTATTCACATTTATTGATTTGTGTTCAGTCTAGGGCTGCACCTAACGATTATTTTCATAGTTGAAATTTTTTTTTTTGTAAAAATCATATCATCATGTGTTTGTTGGATTTTTGCTCAAACAGGGAAATGTGTTTAAAATGATGCTCAATATTGGATGCAAAATATTTCTATACAGAGTGTGAACATTTTAACTCTTAAAGGTGCAGTGTGTAGGATTTAGTGGCATCTAGGGGTGCGGTTGCAGATTACAACCAACTGAATACCCGAGTATTCAGTTTTGATGTTGGGACATTCCTGGCAGCTGGACATTATTGTACAACGCGGGGGAACACCACCTACCTGGGCCAGCTACTAAACGTTGGTGAACGAACCTATTTGGAAGGAGACCCACTCCCCATGTAGATAAAAAGGGCTCATTCTAAGGTAATGAAAACGATTATTATTTTCATGGGATTATACACTAATTAAAACATACTTGAATGAATATTATATTCCATGTATGCCAAGTCCGTTCCATTAGATGCCACTAAATTCTACACACTGGACCTTTAAAGTGATGCACAACAGCATCTAAAACATCAAGGATGTATCCACTACACACCTACCAAAATATCTTGTCAGGAATATTTAAAAAAGTAGATTAATATACATCTCAAAGTCAGGTAATGAACTCTTGGATAGACTTGGCTTGGAAAGATTATAGGGGAGTGATCTGAGTCTTCTGTTTTGTGTAGTTAGTACTTCCTTAAAGGCCGAAACGCCGTCTAAAGTCACCGTTGCCGTAATATGAGTGGCCTGGCTTGGACATGTGAGTGTACAGTGATTAGTCAGCTGCTTGGCTATGTAGCCACGAGGTAAAATAGACTCCACCCCCATTAAATTGGCGTGAAGACATCAAGGAAAGAAGGAAATCAATAGAATGAAATGGATTTCATAGAAGAATTTTCTGATGCTTAAAGGATAACTTTGGGATTTTTCCATAATTTTGGGTCTCTGAGACTAATGCGGACAACAATTTTTGCAATTGGTCCAGTATTGAGTGAGATGGCTTCAGACGTCTCAGTGAAAAGGGCAGCAATGTAAAACTATAGGGCAATAGCGCCCCATCAATGTACATCCTCTAAAAGTGCTTGTTTTGCCACTGACAGGCTCAGATTTGTACTATTAGTTCTGACAACATTATGGAAAGGATCCCTACAGAGCAATAAAACATTGTTTTTACCATTCACTTCATCCGGTCTGTTTGTTTTTGTGTCTAACCAAGTCTCACCAAGGAGAGATCAGTGCGAGTCTTCTCCTTGGCAAGACTTGGTTATCCTTTAATGCATACCTTGACAACCCTTCCATAATTAGAAGTAAATTACAGATTTCTGCTGTCCATCATTTTTAATTAATTTCAGTTGGTTCATTTAATGATCTTGTGGAGTAATGGGTTAAAGGTATTTGTGGTGTTTGTGACATTTTTTGCATCTCTAGCTTGCCATTAGTCATTGTTGATTAGAGTGTTCCAAGACACTTTCTTTTACGGTTTACTAAGTTCTTTCACAAACTACTACTAAAGAATACCATTCTTTTGAATGAAGCGAATTACATTTTTAGCTTGCCTATCTTTTAGACATTGGTATGACATACCCTTTATGGAATGGAGCCCAGGCTGTGCAGATCTATTTAACATGAGTATGGAAGCAACTAAAGTCTGTATACTTTCCATGGAAATATAATAAGATCCTAAAGAGCAGCTGGCAGGTTGCCACCCCAGCTAATTAAAGGTGCTGTAGGTAAGATTCAAGAGCTATAATTTGAGTGTAATTTGTTAGAAATGCCATAGCCATCAGTCAGCTATTGGTGAGTGAAATGCTATGAGTATCTGTTCTACTTGACTGCATGCCTGCCTCTGTATGAGACTATTTTGATATTTAGACTGCACCTGGCTCATTTCCGACCAACCAGGGCATCTCTTCCCTGATTGGTTTGGTGAATTAATTTTACCTGTAAATCATGTGCACACACGGCATTATCATAGCTCCACCACAAATTCGGAATGCATCACTTCTCAATGACGGAGAACTGTAGGGAGGGAGCAGAGAGGGAAGGGGGCATTATTTTGGGTTTATTTATTATTATTATTGGGTTTATACATTGAGGCCGGTCCTGGGGGCTTAGTGTAAACCGGGTGGGGGTGATTTGAGGATATTACCTTTTTGGTGCATGCGCAGATTTAATTCACCTACCCATAACCCAGTTACAGTGTTTACATGACAAATAATAACGGTCATGGATTGGGTTACCTTGGTGTCGTAATCCAGTTTGGCAGCCTGTCTTCTAGTGTGCTTGCAAACACACTGGATGTAAATGCAGCCAAGTCCACCCCCAACCCATATGTACATAGTTTCATGTTAATATTCCTCTTCCTAATTTTTAGTCTTATGTTCTGTTTTGACCACTGGGCCAACCGTTAAGGAACACTTCATGAACACACTTTAGGATTGTTATTTTCACCATTATATCTATGTTTTAGTATTGTGTACATAAACAAAAATCACTCAAAGCAATTCAATGCATACGTTATCATTTGAAACCAGCGAGAGTCCCTGATAGTTGTACTACAACATGTCGCTGATTATTTGTTTACCAATTTGTCCCGGGACTCTGTGTGACTTAATGTGTATTTATGTACCTGTGTCTCTGGCTGGTTTTAGCGGTGGATTACATCACACCCCTGTGGTTTACCAATTATCCCAGTGACAGGGCAAGCCAGAGGTAAATGACCTGTGAGAGCTAGGTCCTGCTTTATGGCTACACTAGCCCACCATAAACCAGTTTGACTTTGGGTGTCTGTCAGAGTGGGCCTGTATTTACACACAACTCAAACAAGTGGGGCCTGCTCCCACTGTGAAGTGCTCTGGCTTCCAATGACAAGACCAAGGGTAACTGTTTACCCCCACCTCCCCCATACACTCACACACACACACACCATCTACCACCACCACTGCACCCACGCCACACACACACACAATCCACCCCCTCCTGCTCCCGCACTGAACCATAACCACGCTCGGACCCCCCCCAAAAAATGTGGTGACGCACAACCACATAATCATAACCCCTATTATATAGAAACTATAACTTCATTAGAGATGCATCGAGACAAGAACATGTGAGCAGTGGGACGTGAACGTCCTGTCCTCGGGCCCAAACCGCCATCAAGGTAATTCCCTGGCTCCTCCCACCCCTACCCTGCCTGCACCCACTTTCATCACCCCTACCCTGCCTGCACCCTCCTCCTCCACCACCCCTACCCTGGCCCAAGCCACTGTAAAAGCCTCCCCCCCACTCCCATCGCACTGATTTGCAGGTAAATCACAGCTGTCAGTGTAGTAGCACCCCTGATTAAAGTTCAGGGGTTTAATAGATCATTTTAAGTACTGCACTACCCCCGCACACCCCCCCCCACCCAAGCCCCCCCCCCCCCCCACCCCCTGAAATTGCCCCCCCCCCCCCCCTCCTCCTCCCCATCCACCTGGCCCCCTCGCCCCCGGGTGCATGGCAGTCTTCAGCCGTCGCTGGGCGAGCCAAGTCCAGGTTGTGCAGTTCCTGTCAACTCCCCGAGGACGGCGCACTGCAGGCCCACACCAACATTCTCAGCTGGGTTCAATCTGCTCTGAGACAGGCTGGCTATGAGAAAATGCAAAAGAAAGGAGGGGGGCTTGCACGCACGCACGCAAACACACACATACATGCATGCATACGAAAAGCTTACATGCGCACATGTACACACACCGGAGTGACATGGAAAGTTCTGGACAGTTAGTGCGCTTTGTTCACTTGGTTCAGCTGGAGTCCGCCCCTTCCCCCCCCGGCTCCCCTGGCGATGCGAGTCTCTTCCAATTAATCGTGTTTAACCATTCTAATCACACTTTAGCACATTAATCCTATTTTCAATCCAAAACACATCTGAGACGACGAGCAGTCAGAGCTGCTGGAGTTTTTGGGGTGTTTTTACTGAGTTTCTTTTTTTGTTATTATTATTATTGCCACCGCAAATCAGATGAAATCCAGAGACTCGGGAGACCCCAGTTAAGCCTGCACTCTTGCTGAACTTGGACTTCATAAACCATGGACCGCTCTCTCTCTCTCTCTCCCCCCCCCCCCCCCCCCCTGGTCTCTCTCTGCTTTCTCTATGTCTCTCTCTCACTCATTCCCCCCACCCACCCAGCTTCCAGGTAGAATTTACGGCATGATTCTGATGCCTCTATTCAAAGTGATGTCCCTGTGGAACCTTAACTTATTATACATTTGATGAGGTAATGAGCCAAAGGTCCGGTATGAGGAAGTGTATTTTTCTTGATTTTCTTGTTTTTCTAGCTTGATGATGTTATTACATTATTGCCATTATTATCCTGCGCCTATATGGGCCCCTTTCCGGAGTCATGCTATCTTATCAGTTTGACATCCTAGGCCACGGCGACGGGCCAAAGAAAGGGTTGCAGTTGCGGGGCGATCCATCTGTTACCGGAGGAGCGGACCCTGAAGGCAAGGCCGTGCGCTCTCTCATTAAGGCATCTTGAAATCCATCTGAGCTGTATCATTTCATTGCGGATCGCGCAGAGGGCAAACTGTTATCAGGCTGAGCAGGCTAGAACTGCTGTCCTTCAGTGGAATGAAGTCTCTGGAGGCCGCCATAAAGTTGTTTTCTTTCCCTTTTTAATTCCCCCCATTTTAGATTTTTTCTCTCGATTCTTTCGAAAAGTTTGTGTTGGCGGTAGTGGGAGGTGTTTAGCGCCCCCTGACGCTCCTCCTGGAAAGTCCTTGTAATATCACAGATCTAAACCTCCACCCCAGGCACTCTTAAAACCCTACAGTCAGGGGTCTTTTAAAAGGTGGTGGTGCATTGATAATTAAGCCCTGCAAAGAAAACAAAAGAGTAAAAAATGGCATTTTAATGGTTACTACTTTTTGCAGCAGGGACCAGAGCCGCGAGAATACGAGAGACGTTAAGCTAATTGAGCTTTAGAGGCGATGTAATAATTTGGCCAAGAGCAATGCTAAAACTGAGCAAAACAAACAAAAGGGCTACTCATACTTTAAGAAATGGCTCCAAGGATATTCTGCACTCAGTGACACCACTGGTGCTCCCAGCTCACTGTGGGTAAAGTGATGTAATGAGAGTTGGAGAAGCTAGCTTGCCATTGACTTTTTCACCTTACGAAAACCCCCACCCACCCCCAACCCACACAACACACACACACACACACACACACACGCACCCCTCCTGAAACTCCTGACTCCTTTACTGACCATCGTTGTTGTGCCTGGTGGCGCCTCAACCTTTAATTAATCATAAATGTATTCATTAATCTTTAAGAACCTAGATGTTAACCACAGCGATGATTATGTTCATGAAAACAATCACATGGCATACCAAGGACTGTAGTTTGCATAATGGGAAGCAAACATTAATCCACAAGGAACGGGATGTTGGGTACAGGTCTTTACATCATTAATCCACCGTTTGTGAAACCTGTGATCAGTAGGCTGTGTCTTTTTATTTGGTTGATGATGGACCACCGCTTTATGTTCTTCCTCCACAAGTCGGTACAAAGTTGCCATAGTTGTCGCATCCATGTATTTGTATGTCTTCGCGTTTGTTTTTCCTCATCATTTGTGTACTTTAAAATTAAATTTGGCACACCAAGCCTTATTCATCCATTCATCCATCCTTCCACTAATTCATCCATCTATCCATCCATTGTCTGTACCTGCGTATCCTTCCAAATCAAGTGGTTCCAAACCCAAATGTTGCTTTGGAACCAATTGTGTGTGTGTGTGTGTGTGTGTGTGTGAGTGTGTGTGTGTGTGTGTGTGTGTGTGTGTGTGTGTGTGTGTGTGTGTGTGTGTGTGTGTGTGTGTGTGTGTGTGTGTATGTATGTGTGTGGCACACTGTATGATTTATGATGTACTACTTAATACAAAGATTGTAAACAACGTTAATAACTATTGGTCGATGTTTTTAAAGCATGAACATTGGCTCTGGTAATAAAATGGGACTTCAACTCTGCTAGTGTGTGCCTCTTTAAGTGAAAAGTGACATGGTGCTAGTTCATAAAAACCATCTGTTTGGCAATCTGGGTTACATATCAGAAATTGTGGTTATGTATTGTGGCTTTTCCGGCCTGTATGCTTGAAATTATTTTGTCAAATTTAGCAGGAAATCTGACCTGGTAGCAAGCATAATGGACTATGGAATCATCATAAATAAATTGCCAGGTATTTTGACGAATGCCTCATTTGCTTATGTTGGTTATACATCCGAATATAATTGACAGTGGTGGGTAAATGGCGACAAATGCTTTTTATTTTTGTAATCCTTTCACCTCATGGTGACTGGCATAATTATATTGTTTTTGGATTCTAGTTCTTCCACCCATGCATCTCTGCGATATTCGTCTGAATATTGTGTTTCCTCCCCTAACCTAACCCTCAGAGCGAGTGAGTAGTTCCAGTATAGAATAATAAGTGTAATACATCTCTTAAAAATGCATTTATTTTCTCTCTCTCTCTGGTGGACCTGACAGAGAAAAGTTAAACACCAGCCAAGCTTCCCCTCCACTTTGGTGCATCCGCCATCCATGGTCAGCAACTGGTCATTGAAACCCATTATTGTAGCATTCTTTAATACAAATCCACACCTCACCTTGAAGATGAAAAAAAACACGCAAACACATTTAGCAATACTTTATTTTGTTGTACCTCCTCAGTTAACTATTTACTTTTTAAAATAAAACATGTTCTCAAATATCTCTCGCCTCCTCATTTTAACCCACTCAAAAATACCCAAAGAAATACCCAGCAGACTACAGCCTAATTCCCTGAAAAAAACCCTGAAAACAGAGTTTTTAAATTTAAATGGTCCACATTCCTGTCACTTACCATTCATATCCACTAACCTTTTCAACACAATCACAATGCGAAATAAAAGCCACTTCTTTCTGCTTGCAAGCCTCCAAACCCTGAAGCATGGCTCCAATTAGACATGTGATCATATTGGGGGAGGCCACTGGCAGATTTAAGTTTAAAGAAAGTTGGCGTGCGACCAGAGTGGTTGTGATTTAGACCCCTAGGTACACTGGGAAACCCCAAGGGTTGGGAGGGGGGGAACTAAATGCGTCCCACTCATCCCTGCTCAGTTGCTCTGTAAGAGACTCTTAACCTCAGCTATTGGCTTACAGGCACTTTCCTCTCTTCTAATCAGTAAGCTATTGTACCACATACCACAAGGTTTATTATTATAGATTAACTGTTAAATTAATGGAAATGATTCCTTTGGCCAGCCCAGTCACGGCGAGTGATACCTTGTGAGTTTTACTTTTTAATGCTCAATTTCAACCATTATATAAACAAACTCTTGAACCAAAAGATGCATCATTCTGCAAAGTGCTGCCATTATTTTTTGCATATTTTAGCGACTACAATCTACAATTACCCCACCATCAAGTGGTCACCTCCAACAATCTGTTTCTTTTTAAAGTTATATAGTTTTTTTGTTTTTATTATTATTAATTTTTTTGTATTTTGTATCTAATATTTCTCTTATATATCTCTCCCTCTCCCCCCCCCCCCCCCCCCCCCCCCCCCCCCAGGGTATACTGATTGCTTCAATTGGCCTTTGTGAGTTTATGATGCAATGTGTGTATGTGGGCTGAGATTTGCTCTCAGGTGCAGAGAGAGAGAGAGAGAGAGAGATCTAAATATAAACATATCTCTGAAGGGTCAGCAACAATCAGAGCGGGTGAGAAGGAATGTATCTTTGATTTGTGTGTAGTTTTGTCGTTTGATATAATAACAAATAGAACCATTATTTTTCTCTATTTTCTGTATGTTTGACTTGGCAGATATTTCTATGGTTATATTTCTGATTCTCAACCCATCCTATGAGACTGACATTAGCGTACTACATTCGGTGTACTATGGTATACATTGCAGGTATATATAAAAAGGTATATGAACCAAGCCAGTGGAAAACGACAGAGGGCGCCACACTGTGTGAGTGCAAATCTAAATGGCTTAGTTAGCATGACCACTGAGTGGGCTAAGTGCACAGCCACAGTTCAGATAGCACTCAGCTAAAGCACAGCCCACTATTTTGGTGTTGCTCGGTCATTTCCAATGCGTGATGTCAATGCTCTGGACATTCTCAACTGTGTCTATGTGAATTTACGTCCAATGTAAAAAAAGGGGCCTAAAATTTTTCTTTCTCCCCCACCCTGTAGCGGAACAGCATGTAAAAAAAAGTTTATATTAACTTTTACACATGGCCTGAGAATGATCTTTGTTTCCCTTCTTTTCCTCCGCACCATTCTTCTGGCTGAGCAGAGTAAATAATCTGGCAACACGAACGTACACCAGAGAGACAGACAGAAAGAGAGCTGCTCCTCGCTGGACGGCTGCCACCATACCGCTTGTCGACGTGTTTGTAAGTAGGCCACAAGTGTGAGCAATCACTGGAAATTATATGCTTTTAGGAGGATTTGATATAAAGGTATTAAGCCGCTTGGATATATTTGGCAGGGCCCAAATCGACTCGGAATCACATTCCTGGACGTGATTTGCACCGCAAGCGTGGCCGCGTGTCAACTCCGCCATATTGCATATTTTCCGACTTGGATCGCGGCAGATTGGTGTAATAGGATAAATGCGCGGCAGTGGAGTGGGGTCCACGGGCCCCAGTAAGCAGAGGGGGGCCCGTGGACCACCACATGGTAGGTGGGATGGAAACTCTACTCTCTGCTCCAGCTCTCTTTTCCCTCACTGCCGCCGCTCAAACCTCCCAGCGCGATGCGAGTCGCTGGATGGAAACTTCAGGAAGAGCCTCCGAGGGGAGGATGGTGAGGACCCTAGCCAAGCCCCCCCACATCTCTCCACCACCATCCTCCCTCTCTTCCCACCTCCCCCCTTCAGAATACACGTGCAAAGGTGCTCCACCATGGCGGCAGCAGCGGCGGCCCGAGGGAAACCTAACATAAGTGAGGTCTCCTGCATTTAGCCTGCATGCGCCGGCGGCATGCTATCGTTCAGTCTACCATCAAAACTGCCGCCGTGGCGAATTGCGGTGGGCAAGGCATGCCTTTACGCAATCAGGGGCCAAATTTCAAGCTTGGTTTGGTTTCGGTGTCTCGACGCGGCGGGGCCGTCTAGGAGCGCAAAGAGAGAGAGATGATATGGTAGCAGATCGGAGTGTGTTATGACAGTGCACTCCCGTTCGTATCGGAGTCGTGAGATGGAACCGATGATGAGATAGTGGTGAGGGGCGTACCTGCGGTGAGATCACGGTTACAGCTGGAGAGGGCGATCCTCCAAGTCCTCGGTGGTTCAGCTGCGGTTCATATGACGGTTCAAAACCCTGGGCCGAGAAATGGTCAACGCTCAATTTCCTCTTCCTCTCCTCCTGCCTCGCATTGATCAATTTCCGCCTTGCTGCAAAGTTTTTTTCCGATCAAATCAAATTACGGTGTGTATCGCATCCGATTCTGTTTGGACGTGCACATTTTACTCAATGGCAGAAACAGAGCGACCGATATAAAGCAGTACAGTTCCCAAGTCTTTTATATCACTACTTACTGTCAAGTATCTTCCTCTTTTAAGGTACTTTTCCTCTTTTCTAAGATATCCTTTTGAGACCTTTTGCTCCCACTTGCATAGGTACAATGGGCATCAGAAAGACATAAGACAGATATACGTTTAATCACAATCAGCAGTCATGGCAGTTTGGATAATCATACGTTACTTT
>JAOPHQ010000350.1:62500-65000 GCA_030340625.1 Merluccius polli | reverse complement strand
AGGAGGTGGTAGTTAGTCGTAGTTTTATCAATAGGGTAGTAGGCTACTAGGGTCAGAAGTAGGAGTAGTAGGGATAGTAGTTGTACTATATTAGTATATTTAAGTATATTTTATTTTGTGACTGTCCATGCAAAACATTATCTTCCTGTATTTAAAAAAAAAAGCTCATTATCTGGATATCTCGCACAGATTTTTCCAATAAATGCTCATTAAATCAGTATTGCATTTAGCATAATAATACAGCCCAGCAGCAAATCAATTTAAGGCTATGACTATGAAAATGCCCCTGCGCTTATTGAGTTAGCCAGCCTTCGATGGAGATCTGCTGCACTTCTGCCTGCCAACAACAACATACTGGAGGAGAGCGAGAGAGAGGGTGGTGGGGGAGGGGGGGGTGCGGGGGAGCAGAGACTATAAGAGCATGGGGGCACACTTGGGTTAAATAAAGGTTTTAAAGCATTACCAGCCATTGTTTATTACAACAGTTATGCAGGCTGTAATGAAATGTTCCGTCTATTTTAGGCTTCAAGTGTGCAGGGGGTACAGAGCGCGGGTCTGGACCCAGTCAATTCAAACCGTCACATTTGAAATGCTGTGGCCGGTTAATAGGGCAAGGCAAATACCCCACGCCCTCCACATGTAAAAATAAATAGCAAATCTGCAAGCGCCTGTGGTGTCTGGTGTCTATTTTTACGACTAAAAGCAACATTTGTGTTTAAGATTAACAATACGTACATTGTGGTGATTATTTTGAATTACTTGAGAGCAAACTTGGGCTAATTCGATTTTACACAGCAGTTCTCTCTGTGAAACGTTTTCTCTCTTCCTCTGTTTTAAAAAGGCTTGGGACGGAGAGACATGGGGAACTTGACCCTTGTTGAGCTCCTGGGAGCGGCCAGGGACCTAGAGGGCCCCGGGGCCAATAGCTTTGACAGTTTGGAGTAAAAAAGGAGGAGGGTGGAGCGGGGGGGGGGGGGGGGGGGGGGGGGGTTGCAGAGGGGTACACGGATGCTAATATTCACTTCCAGGATTATTGAATTATGTATATGATAAACTTCCCCCCGTATGAAGCAGCGGTACTAGCTGCAGGTTTGAAGGCGAGCTCCTGTGTCTCCGCTTTCCTCTAATGATGGTCATTACTGCACGGCTTAACTGTAATGCCCACATTGATTCTCAGGCTCCCGAATACCAACACACACACACGCACACACACGCACGCACACACACACACACACACACACACACACACACACACACACACACACACACACACACACACACACACACACACAGTGTGCCACGCCCCTCCTGGACCCCAACAAAGGCCATGTTGAGCTGGCTTTGCGAAACAAGAGCACCTCTAAACAGCCTACGGGGGATGCCACAACCTTGTGTGTATGTGTGTGTGTGTGTGTGTGTGTGTGTGTGTGTGTGTGTGTGTTTGTGATTGTGTGTGTGTGTGTGTGTGTGTGTGTGGGGGGGGGGGGGTTCTGACCGGGGTGGAAGGGTTTAATACGTGAGCCGTATAAAGACCGAGGATTAAGGCCTGGACTTCCACAGCAAGGAAGAAAATTGGATATTTGGAAGGAAATATGCGGCTAATTCCATTCTGTCATCAGTGAATATTAAAGATTATTAGCTGCCACGTCATATTATTTGTAAATCACAAAGGCGGCACTGTTAGAATCATCTTCAGGGGGTCCACAAGCACCCAAGGAGTTTATTTGTGGAGCAGGGGAGGGGGGGGGGTATTGGCCCCTATTGAACCATCCAAAGAGCTGAAGGTTTTTAACAGACTGAAAGTAGATCCACTGGGATGTATTCCCTGATTTAAGAAGAAAAAAAAAATCATGTGATTTGTTACTCCCAAGTAGTCTTTTCATCCAGACAGTGAAATAGACATAAAATAGTGGTATCCCTGTTAGACAACAGTACCCATACCCATCTCAGAAAGCACCTGAAAGGGCCTCTTTCTTTCCCCGCACAAGAGCCCCTCAGCTCATCAGGGGCCCGACTTAGGGCTCCCCTTCACTCCTCTCAATAGCGCGTAGGCACGGCTCCTTGGCACCTGTGCTGGATTAATGCTGGTGGTTACGGGATGAGGGTGTGTGTGTGTGTGTGAGATTGTGTGTGTGTGTGTGTGCGCTGGAAGGGGGGACCACTGCCAGTAGCCAGACAGAGTTAAGCTTTTAGATAGGGTTACTCAGAGGGGGTGGGTCAGAGGCGAGCCCAGGTGGTGTGTGGGTTATACCTCCCAGATCTCCACAATCTGGTTCTGTTTTCAGTCTCTCTCTCTGGCTTTCACTATGCTGCCTCTCTCTCCCGCCTCTCTCTCTCTCTCTCTCTCTCTCTCTCTCTCTCTCTCTCTCTCTCTCTCTCTCTCTCTCTCCCGCCTCTCTCTTTCTCTCTCTCTCTCTCTCTCTCTCTCTCTTGCGCGCGCTCTCTCGCTCTCTCCCATCCCAGAGGCCTTGATAGCGTGCCATCACAGTTGGTATTAATT
>JAOPHQ010000350.1:50000-57500 GCA_030340625.1 Merluccius polli | reverse complement strand
AATAAATAAATAAATACATAGGCTATATAAATAAATACATAAATAGGATATATATATATATATATATATATATATATATATATATATATATATATATATATATATATATATATATATATATATGTATTTATTATGTATTATGTATATATATAATTTTAGTTTGGTAGAAATAGTTTTCTGTTTGAGATGTATTGGCCTATATTCGGTAAGTGACGAAATGCGAGAGAAATGTTTAAAATGTAGGCTAGTGTTTTATAATTGCCTACAGATTAGGCCTACACCCCTCTGATCAGAATAAACAATTAAAAACTATTTTCCATAGTAAACTTATTTCGGCAGAATTGTGGATTATTTCAGGAACATTTTAAGATGAATTATTTCATGGATAAAGACTTAGGCCTATTCAACAAGCCTATAGCTAAGCCTAATTATATCAGAAAATACAAATCTGTCTTAAAATTCACTTTTAAGACAATCGTTGAAAATAAGTAAAACTGCCATAAACAACGATATCCTAATAAGTGAACTTCGTTCGTGTTGTGTAAACAATACAATAATCTGAATGAAGTAGGGTAGGCTAAATTAAAGAAAAAACACATGTTATTCATTTGCAATAGCCCATATTGTTATCATTAGACTTTGTTGTACAATTATCATTATCCTTATTATTCTTAATATTATGCATTTGTTTTATTGTGTTTTCCTGCATTTCCTGACACTTAAATCATGCTCTGTGTCCAGTCCTCTCTACTGATCACCTATACTGATCACCTGGATAGCCCAATCTAAACGGTCTATTTTCAAATCAACAAAAGCTTTTATCTGTCAAACTGAGCCAAACAACATGTGTTGCTTGTGGCGCTGAAGCTCATCGACTGTTAACAATCAAAGGACCAATTAGGCCCCGCTGAACGAATCAACTTGTCCTCCGGAATACACGTCCCTCCATATAGAGGGGCCATCCGAGGCAGCATCGCTCCATTTCCCTTCCACGCGTTTCATTTGATTAGCCGTGTAATTGCAATAACTTTTCTTTTGCGGCGGCTGAATGGAGTCGCTGATGGCCGTTATCTTATCACAGCGAGGGCTGTGTTCAGCGGAGGCTGTCGTTAGCGGAGGTGTTGATAAGTTAACGCGCGGCGATCTCCTTCCCACTGAGATGGGCCTGTTGATGGGAGCAAACACTCTAATCTGTGCTGGGCCGCCCCCGCGGAGAGGCCGTGCCCGACCTCCCGTTTGGTAAATAATGGAAAGAGACGAGATCAGTCTTTGAACGAGCCCGTGTCTGACCCACAGATATGTTTCATAGGCAAATTGTAGGCAAACAACCCACAGTTTCATAGGCAAATTGGCAAATTGAACCGACCAACACATAATCATCATAATAATCAAAATAATAATAATAATAATAATACTAATAATAATAATAATACTAATAATAATAATAATAGGCTATAATAACGGAAGGCTACGTTTGATCTTGTGTCAGACGATTTTATGTCTTGCCTATATATAAAATGTGTGTGTGTGTGTGTGTGTGTGTGAGATGGAGAGAGGGAGAGAAACAGAGAGAGAGACGGCCTTTCTACTCCAGAACTGCAGTTGACTGAGTTTATAGGTTACTCATGGTAATGACCAGATAAACGGAAGTAGGTCCTATCTCCCCACTAATTTGTATAAGATAATGCCTCTGCCCCCTCACTCCCTCACAATAGATTTGCAACGAGATGGATCTGATTACTTTGCAAAAGTAGTAGCCTCCGTGACAAAGCAACAGAGTTGTCCAAAAGTCAGCAAGTGGGGATTATCTTAATTGAATTAATTCTCAATACACAGACCTGTTGCCTTTGACACCGGCGCGCTCCGACCCCAGCGGCGCGGCCAGACCCGGATCCCGGCTCCGCTCCGCCTTCCCATTGGCGGAGCGGCTCCGCTCCGCGGTGACGTCAGCCCAGTATAAAACCGGGCTGGGTTTCAACCGGTTCCACGAAAACAAGTCTGTACTCTGCTTCCCGGCGCGCAGGGCGAGTCCGAGGAGCCGCGCAGGTCCAAGTCCCGCTCGCCAAAGTCAACAAGTTGTTGTCATGACGCAGTGGTAGGAAACCTGTGTGTGTGTATGTGTGTGTGGACCTTTACGACGACCTGAATACTTTCTATACCGACATCGTCCCGACATTTTTTTGTTCGCGCAATCTGCACACACGGCGACGGTGACATGCCCGCTGGTATGTTCAGCATAGACAGCATCCTGGCCGCCAGACCCAGCTGCAAGGACTCCGTGCTCCTGCACCGCAATGGACCCGGCGTGGTCTTCTCCAACCTCACGGACTCGCTGTACTCGGCGGCGGCGGCGGCGGACTACAACAACGGACTGTACTCCGCCGCCGCCGCCGCCGCCGCCGCGGCCGGACCGTCTCCGCCGATTCAGTCCGTGAGCGGCGCGCGGATCGGATATAACAACTACTATTACGGACAGCTTCACGTGCAGGGCCCCGCGGGGCCCACGTGCTGCGGGAGCCCTCCCGGGCCTCGGCTCGCAGCAGTGTCCCTGCATACCGACGGGTAGGTTTTTATTGGATTATCACACGACACGCGTGTTTCCTTATATATAAATTCCTTATATTTAAAAAGTGTACTTTCTCAACTGTAGATGTCTATGTATTAATACACCTCAAAGCATCCCCGTTTTCGTCTCAGCCACGCTAGTCTGTCTGTGTTTTGCGCATGAAATAATATAGCAAATAGGCCTAGTCAACTAAGTGTCCTAATAAGCGCGGTGTTATTGACGTGTGTTTTTTGCTACGACTCGCTTTAATGTAGGATATGACAGCACGGGCTCGGTGCTGCTGTCGCCGGTCCCGCATCAGATGATGTCCTATATGAACGTGGGGACTCTGTCCAGGACCGAGCTGCAGCTGCTCAACCAGCTTCACTGCCGACGCAAGCGCAGACACCGGACCATCTTCACGGACGAGCAGCTGGAGGCCCTGGAGAACCTCTTCCAGGAGACCAAGTACCCTGACGTTGGGACGCGGGAGCAGCTGGCGCGGAAGGTGCACCTCAGGGAAGAGAAAGTGGAGGTGAGTCTGAGGCTCTGGTTTTGGTGGTCGTTCTTTTCCCCTTATGTGTCCCATGGATGGGTTTTTTTTTTTAGATTAGAGGAACACATCCACGTTTTTTTTTTTTTTTTTTTTTACTACAGCAGGCTCAAATTATCCTAAAGAAAAAATACGCACATCTTCAAACATTTTTTTAAAAAGTGCGTAATATTAGGCTATACGCACCATCTTCGCGCGTAATAATATGATGCATTTCGCGTTGAGATTATTTATTATTTATCCAAATATTGATTTCGTTTAGTCGGCCATTTCTGTTTTTCTGTGTTTCACTTAAAACCACAATTATAGTATTAGTTTTTTTAAATTGTCATTTTTCTATTCTCGCATGTATAGGTGTGGTTCAAAAACAGGCGCGCTAAATGGAGGAGACAGAAAAGGTCGTCTTCGGAAGAATCAGAAAACACACAGAAATGGACCAAAACTACGAAAACTCCCACAGAGAAAATTGAGGAAAACAAAAGTGACGCGGAATCAGACAGCTGATAACTAACTCCACACACACGCCGCTCACGGCCATGGATGCGCAGCCCTTGTTGCGCGCCACCATAGATACCGTCAGGCGGACTTGTACATATTGTGAATGTCGTGGACTTCGATTTATAGCATTGTGTTGCCATACTGTTGCACAGTTGTATAGTAAATATTACATTTAGAATTGATATGTGTTACTTATTTATATTTAATTTAACTTTTAAATGTTAAGCACGCAATGCCATGCTTGGTGGAGCTATTGATGAAGTGTGAATCGCAATGTCACGTGACACGCTGGATATTAGATGTTTGTAGTTATGACATTTGTTCGTCGTCAGCTGTTCTGGTTTATTCTTCAGTCAATTGGGAAAATTAAGCTGTTGAGCTCAATTTCCAGGCTGAAGAGCCTGAAATAACTGACGCGCGGTATTTTTTTGACTGGCAATATTTGCGACCATTAAATCGATTTAGGCTATCACCCGACCATGCATAAGTATTATGTGAAATGTGTTGATTTCATTTTGTATTTTAAGGAGAGTTACCTCAAAGAAAAAAATCCAATACCTATACATTAAACATAACTGGAAAATGTATATTGTCTGATTTCATTTTATTATTCCCCATTTATTTTTTGCGAAATGTGTTTTCTCTTATTAAGGTGATTAGGGTGATATTTAACAAACAGGTCGGCTGTTAATATCGAGCTTCTAGCCTAATTTGAGATATAGCCTACATTTGAGAGAGTCCTACTTCTAGATATAAACGCAAACAAATAAAAACACAAATAGGCTACTTCTTAAAATTAAAAAAAATGATTAAAAGTGTGCACTTTTTCCACCATTTAATAGAGCAAAAAAAGAAAACAGTTTTAAGATGTATGCAGCATGGTTAGGCCCATCTCCAACATTATGCCATATAGTCGCAATCTTAATAGCCTAAGACAGGAAAGGAAATTGCGCTTGTTGCGCGTTGTTGTACAATTTCACTGCCTGTTTTAAATCTCCCCTCACTATTTCTATCATTCTTTGCTTAGGCTATCTAAATGACAATAAACATGTTGACTTAAAAACAATTTAGCAGTCAAATTCATACTAAGGCCTATAACAGACCACTTATAACGTCTAACTCATTCCCTTATTTTAATTTGACCAAAAAGCTTAATAATTAAAGCACATTATAGGTAGGCTTATGTGCTTTAATGTCATTTATGTCAATTGTAATAAATGCGTTATAGGCCCGAGTCGCGGATGACCTCTATAGTCGAGGTGACAATGTTCACTCAAGGTCATCTGCATGCATCTGTATTTTAAAAATAAATAATAATACATTTAAAAAAAGAGAAGGGCGGGAATGTGGCCTGATTCCCCGACAACATGATAATGATGTCAGTTAGCAGCTTTATGAACCAGGGCAATTGCAGCCCTAATCAGAGTTGACTCTGGAAACCGACGTGCGGCTCTCCGTTGTAAAGCAAAGCGGAAAGCTGGAGTCCAAGTGGGACCGCAGACCTCCCGTCCGCCTCTGGCTCCTTACTGGGCCAAGAGGACACTGCTCGCCATGCAGGTAGAAAATGCACCTCAATCCGATTCTATGAAACTAGTGTAGGACCTACTAAAGCAAGGTATAGGCGAGGACCTTCAGGCGAAATTGAGGGCTTGTTTTAAAGGTTTTAAAATGTGGAGAATTCCTCCTTGGAGAAATCCCCGGCGTGAACTAACGTAGGGGCAAACAGCCCTGTGATGCTATAAAACTATCGCCTTATTCAACTATCTAAACCGAATATGGCTTACGGAATAGGCCTACCATATAGTCTAACTTTTCATTTTTCAGAACTATATGTGTATGGAAATAGAAACAATATAAATCAAATTCGCTCATCGTCTGCCGGTCCTACTGTAATAAGCGGAATATATGATCAGAAATGCTTCTTGAACATATGAACATTGGCTTCCTCAGGCGGACTTTGCCAGGTTAGGCTATATGAGGTTGTCAGACAAATAGGCCGTAAGTCTATAGGCTGTTTGTGGATGAGACCTCCGCCTCGCAGTTGTTTCATAGAACCTACAGCTTTACAATTAAAAGTAGTAGGACTACATTGCAATTGGAAAAGTGGAGCCTATTCAATTAAACTCACGATGTAAAATAAGCCTTTCTTTGTGGACGTTATGTGGAAAATAAGAAAGTGTAGGCTGCTGTGAAAAGATCATAGGCTATTATAAATTTTAGTTATTTTTGTATTGAACGCGCGTACATTTCAATTATTGCACAAACAAGCCTATAGGCCTTAATGGGTCAAGTTCAACTCACATGATCAATTACTATTTGATATTTGCCCTTAGACCTATACTGAGACGTTTATATTTACATGCTATCGTTTTCTTTAATCTTAAGGTTTTCATCAATCTCTCTATCTCTCTTTCTATCCATCTATCTAGCCGGCTGTCTATTTACCTACATACCGATGCACCCACTGACATAGAGAAAGGAAGTAAGACACTAAACAGTAGATTGTGTCCCTCAGTTGTCGCTTTATTAGGCCAGGAGACCGCCAGGTAGGCCTGGAGGTCGGGGAGGGGCGGATGGACGGATATCTCGCTCCATGGATGGAGAGCAAGGAAAGTAATAACACTTGACGTCTAATGTGACTTTTTAAAAACAGATTAGAGCTGGACCAGATCAGGTACTTAGAGATTTGGCAACAATACAAACCATCAAACACGTAGCCCCCCCTAATAATCCTTTATATGCACGCCGGTGATTTATGTGGTGTCTACGCGCACTGAGCCAGTGAGATACACGCGGCGCACGGCCAAAGCCATTCATCTCGCTTGTTTTTTTTTTTTTTTTCTACTTTTACAAATTTAATGCAACTCTCCTTTTTTTCAAACCATTATTTCTTTGACCCTTTTTTAATGCGTACTTCCAAGCAGTTGAAAAAACATAGGCGGAGTCCAAGAAAAATTAGGTATTGGGTTAGCGTTCAGAGCAGATAAATCTTTGGCCCTTCTGCGAAGCTTTTAAGAAAATCCTTCTTATTTAGTTATTTATTTTACATTCCTGCTGCTATTTTCTTCTGCGTCTGTGCCTCCGTTGTGTGGCTGCATGCAACAATTCTCTTATGCAAGCCTGACGGCCGATGACGGCGAGGAGATTTATTGTATTTCTTTTTCCCCCATACCAAATACCTGCACAAATTACCGTATCATCCGTTTGAGAGGGGTGTGTGTGTGTGTGTGTGTGTGTGTGTGTGTGTGTGGGGGGGGGGGGGGGGTTGGGGGGGGGGGGGGGAGTCGTATCTTTGGAGGAATAATGTTGTTAGTTTATGGAGTCTGGAGAATCTTAAGGCTTTGGCAGCAGGAGACGGACAGATCTTGGGTGGACTCCCTTCTCTAAAGATAGACAGGGGTGTTGGCTAGTCCTGTGGTCCACTTCCAGAAACAAATGCACCAAAAAAAAAAAAGGTTACAAAAACGAGTTTAAAAAATGTCCGGGTCGGGCCTGCCTTAGCAGTATGGAAACAGGCAAGACAAATAATGCATACTTTTTTTCTTTCTTTTTTTGCAAAATGTAAACTTCCTCCTATATTATTACCATATTTCACCCGAGTGACGTGTGGTTTGGAGTTTGTTTTCTCTGTGTTGTCCGCGACTGTCTTTCCCTCTTTGGAGCGAGCAGCTCTGTTTCCCCCACAATGCGCACCAGCCTTGAAGCCTAGATTAGGGCTGTATGGATATACAAACACGCACGCAAGCTGCACACATAAATCAGACGCATGCATGCAATACAAACAAACAAACAAACACACGCACAGTCGCATATCCACACAGTCTGACAACACACACACACACACACACACACACACACACACACACACACACACACACACACACACACACACACACACACACAC
>JAOPHQ010000350.1:0-45000 GCA_030340625.1 Merluccius polli | reverse complement strand
AAAGAGCCACATTCGCGTTCACAGTGTTCTACAATATGTGGATGAATGACATTTAGGCAACTTGGGTGCAGATGGGGCCTTCGTTTACCCCCCACACGCACACACACATCCACGCACACACACACACACAGGCATGTGCGAGCCTTGTCCTGACAGTAGTGATCGCTATCGATTGCTGGATTAAGAACGCTGGAACTGGAAAGGAGAGAAAACAGGGCGAGGGGCGAGGGGTGAGGGGTGAGGGGAGAGGGGAGAGGGGCGAGGGGTGAGGGGCGAGGGGAGAGGTGGAGGGCAAAACAAAATCCCAAACTCAAGCGATATGAAACGGTACTCCATCTTTTGAATCTGTAACCCAAGTTGACAGCGACCTGTGTGTGTGTGGGGGGACCTTGGGCTTCACGGATTAGCTTTCAATCTGCTATAGAGCTATGTTCCCTAGAGCTGGGGTGTACACATCTGTGTGTTTGTGTGTGCGTTCATGTGTGTGTGCGTGTGTACACGTGTGTGTGGGAGGGAAGAAGTGGCGGTTTGGACAATCCAACCAGAGAGCCCTTTAAACTCCCTATCTTCACCCGAGGGAGGGAGGGGGGGCGGAGGGGGGGCGGAGGGGGGCGGGCGGGGGTCCGGGTGAGCCATACATATTGCGGAGGTGTTCCATTTAGAATGCCAAAACAATTCCTCCCCTCAGCGACCCGACGTCTGCCTCGTGGAAGCCGCTCCTTCAGCCCACTTCAGCCGCGGTTACATACTTGACATGCGACACCGATGAACCGACCATAACCTATGGTTGTGCTGTGTGTGTGTGTGTGTGTATGTATGGAGTCTGTGGGGGAGTTTGGAGGACTGGCTTGCGATTGGTTGCGACCCACTTAAAGGAGGGCCTCACTGCGGCGCTTGTGTCATGGACACCGGAGACCATCTCTGCACAGTGTTACGTTAACTCCCAGGGACCAGGTCATTACAATCATCTCTCTCTCTCTCTCTCTCTCTCTCTCTCTCCCGCTACTCGCTCGCTGACGATCGCTCAGATATCTGCAGTGAGGGCCCTCGTTCCATGCGTGACCACGTGTAACATAATCAAAAAATCAGCGCTGTGTTTTATACAACCAATCACAGCCAATCAGTAGGAGCCATGTCTATGTGTGTGTGTGTGTGTGTGTGTGTGTGTGTGTGTATAAGTTTGTGTGTGTGTGATGTGAAGGAGAGGAGGGGGAGTCTGGATGTCAGTAGGGGCCTCAGCACTCTGTGTATTTGTGTGTGTGTGTGTGTTACTCATCAGTCTCCAAGGCCCCAGTACTTGGTGTTTGGATTGTCGTGTTTGGATAGCGCAGATTGGTTTGCACTTAACCTTGTAATATATGCACCAAAAAAAACCTATTCTCCTGATAGCACTCTTTAAGCCCTGGCCAGTAACCGTTCTGGCAGCTGCCGTCAACGAGTCACGGATCAGAGAGAAAAATGGCGCGTAATAAACTGTGACACGGTCACAGTTTGGGGGGTGGTGGTGGCGGTGGTGGTCACTGTTTTTTGCCCCCAACCACTAGCACCAGACTAATGTAATGCTCATGCACGTATGCACACGCACATGTAGGTTTATAGACTGTCACACTAATAATGACATTAACGACGAGGGTATGAAATATGGAGTGAGGATTTACTGACGCGGGTCAAGGTTCAGTTCTTTTTTGGTGTGTGTGTGTGTGTGTGAGAGGGAGAGAGTGTTTAGGAGGTTGAAATTTACGACAAAAGAAAGCATTTCAGTGTGGTAACGTAGCGTGTAACATTTACCATAATACAAGACCCAGGCCTCTGTATTAGTAGTGATTTACGCACGCTTAACCACTGAAAAAACACAACTGGGGGGTGTAGGGTACTTTACTGCCCTTAAACCCTCTTAGCTTTAAATAACAAACCTGACTGCAGATATACTTTACAAAAAGTTTGTTTCACTTGGAGCTCTTGCTGGTCCATGAGTGACAGGCATCTTCATATGGACCTAGTTTACTGGGTGTCATTTGCCAAAACAAAAAGAAAAAAAGAAACGCAATGTTTTGCCTCTTGACTGTTGCTGAGGCACATGGAAGAGTCCAATGGGTTTGTATTGTTTATCTAAAGCAGGAGTGGAGCGGAAATCCCCCCCCCCCCTTGTGCAACAGTGGACCAGCCCCACCGGGCCGAGGAGCTGGCCCGGGGCTGCACTACGCCGCGGTGCCTGGGGGGATACCTCGTGTGAGACCCACGCAGGACACGAGGGAGGCCAGATATGAATGATGTCATCGTCCAACATGTTCATTTTGAGTTTAACTGTGCCCCGAAGGTAGCTTTGTCCCCCAGCTTGGGCGAAGCGTGAAAGCATTCAGCATATTACATTCAGCATATTACATTCAGCATATTACATTCAGCATATTACGGGCAACGTTTGCCAAGAGCGTTGATTTGTTTCCCAGCCACAGATCTATGCAGTCGTCATACCGTTTTTGTAATGATATCAACCTATGAATTATCTCTCTATGATTTTTTTGTGCATATTTAACGCATAGGCTAATGCTCATGACATCTGAACTGACATGGGGGAAAAAAGTGTTAACACACTTAAGCTTATTTGATAATTAAGTTGCTAAATATTATATTATTTATTATAATGTATAAAAGCATATATAAGGCATATTTATTATTCAACTTAAAATGCATTTTTTTGTCGATATCAGAAGTAGCCTATATTTCCTATCAGGTGATGGATAGTGGATCTCCGGACCAGCTGGGTTGAGGTTCACGTCTCCTTTCCACATATGGTCACATGAATGGAAAGGTGAAGCCTCTCATAGTGTATATTAAACATGCACTACACGTTTTCCCAGTGGCTTGAGCTGTAGCAACAATTATAGCACTATATTTTCAGACGGCAGTCATCTAAGGTTTTCCCAGAATAAAACAATTTATACAGAAAAAATCCATGGATGGATTGACTTGTGGATGGACATGTTTTATTCTATATTTTTTCTTCGAGTAAATAGCTGCAGTAGAAAAAGTTAGATAGTCCAGGTTTAAATAATGAAAACAAGACTGAAGTTCAACCTTCAAAAAAATAAATGATCGTAAACACTGGCATTGACCGCAGGAGACATTCATTCATTTACGATGTAGTTTGGCTTCAACCATTGGCAGTGGGTGGAGGTTAGTCTGGCAATGACTTCATGAGCTCAACTCTCTGACTACTTAGACAATAATGTGATCTTGTCGTGGTGAATTGCGAATGAGATAACCCTGACCCTAATATTACAAACAGCAGTGTTTGTCTAAAACGCAACTTTAAGAGGGAATAAGCAATAAGCTCTTGTCCAAGACCTTGGCCAGCTGAGGAGCAGGTTCATACTAATACTAACATTATGCTCTGGGTCTTCCATTAAGCAGCCTGCACCAGAAGTGTAGTTGGGTGAACACACTTCATGTGTGTGGGATTAAAATGCATAGGCACACATTCCGATATGATATTTAATGATGCTATGCTTATGCCAAAATACAATTTAAAAAAAAGGTTGAGGAGAAAAAAAAAGCATAGTCACAATCATTCTTCCCAGAGAGGTTAACGATAGAAAAACAAACATTATAGTGAACAGGGTCTTGAAGAACATAGGTACTAACTAGCATATTGTATATCTCTTGTGAAACTGCCAATGACATTTGCTAATTATCCTGTGGAAAGGCTTGCTAATAAAAGGCCAAGTTTAAGAAAACATTTCAAGCAAGGAGATACGAGCTATGAATCGACAGCCACCTGCAGACTTCCCCTTTTCTCCTCAGTTCACAACAGACGGCTCCAAACATGGAGACCATGTGTCCACAGCCTGCTGTCCAGCCATGCAGCCTTATGACCTGCCTTGGAGGGATGGACCTTGAAATAATATTTTCCATGTTGCACCAGGACTTGTTGACTGGTTGAATGAGCAGATGTGTAAAACAATATTTATTTGGCATATTTGTTGAGGAAAACCCATTACCATCCATCTGCCTGTCTATCCATTCATTATTGTTTCTTTCTTTCTTCTTTCTTTTACATTATGTAATCTCCACCAAGCAACATCTAATTTAATTGCTGAATTGATTGTTTCTGTTCTTGAGTGTTTTCCCTCTTAAATTAATATTTGTTAATATGAAGTCTTTAGAAAAATATAATAAAATGAAATAAAATATTTAATGTGTCACTTTTTAGTCAGGGGAATTACTTGACTCATACAATATTGGAAACACTGGGTAGATAAACATATTGAGCATGAATTATTAAATATGAATTCTCAGCTTACTCTCTGAATATAAGGCATATCTCTCTATTCAGTCACTTTAAATTGAGTGTAAAGGTAATTTGTCTGCACAATTGCAAGGCACCATAGCTAGCTTTAGTATGGAGTAGTAAAGCTATGGAATTATCAACAAATCACCAAGCTCTCTTGATACATAGTTCATTAATCTTATGGTACATAATGACAGTTAATTGGATGCCACATGAATCGGCATTTTGCTTACATACAACATGAATTGGTATGACCTGTTTGTTTACATCATTAATTGGTATATATTTACATAGCACATTATACACATAGCAAACTCAACACTCAATTGCATACCATTTAAACGACAAATGCAAATTGTCGTTTTAAATTATATCACACAAAGGTCACATAATGCTGATCATACTGATGTTTTTTATACTGATATACACTTTTCTTTTTTATTCAGCGTATTTCAACGACTACCTACACAGTTGAAATAGACTGAGCTGAGGTAGCAGCACGTTATGTGACCAGCAGATGGCAGCAGTTCATTGTAAACAAAAGGCCATGTCTGGATGGCTGTTATGTCTATTCAAACGAAACGGATGAGAATGAGAACTTTCAGTCAGCATCTTCCCTTATTTAAAATACCAAAGTAGATACATCATCACGCTCCCCTACCCTCCCTCGGCGGGAGACAAGGGAAGACACATTTCTCAGGATCCACCTGTCATTTTAAGCTGTCACCATAGTCAGGCTCGAGGAATGTTTAATCTTGAATGGGCTGTCTGGAAGGAGATATAACATTATGAAATAATCATAGTATATGTCAGAGTCGTGTATACACTACTACACATCCACCAAATGGCCTGCCAAAATAAAATGACTATATATAATGTAAAATACATCTCAGGATGGTACAGGCACGGTCAGCATATCCCCTTCAGCATATCCCAAAGTCTTGTTCACTGAATATCACAAAATAGCGATATCCATGATGTTAGAGGAAAATGAGACACAGATATCCAAAGCTGGTGCTCTTGCAGCAGAGGAAACTTAATAGAAAAATTCAAACTGTAATTACATTTTATTATTTATTTTTGTTTGTATTGTTTTGTCATCCCAGCTACTTTAAGCATATACAATAATCTCACCTTAATCTCCTTGACATAAAAATAATTGAATGATATAACACCTATAGCTGTTTATCTGAAAACATAACGCAGGCAATGACTTGCAAATACAAAGGTATGAGGCAGCATGTGAGCTTTTAATGATTATTTTATCATTATTTTGTCATTTGTATAATAGTCTGAGCTCTTCATCATGAGGCCTCTTTCTCAGGCTTTTGCCAAATTTACATACCCAAATGGAGTACATCTCCACAATTACAAGGGCTATAATATGTAATCTTGGTACCAAGATAATGATAACACCTGTGAGATTTTGGTGCAAGTGAAATAATCAATGTGTTTGCTACTGGATCAGAGTGAATAAAGCTAGAACACAACATAAATGGAAGATTTAATTTCCGCCTGAAATAAATGTCATGTTTTAGAGTGAATACCACCTAGTGGTACATCAGTCGGTAGCCCTGTAGTAATATAGGGTCATAGCACAGCATCTGATGAGTACCTGGATTTGATGTCAATAAAGTTAAGTAGAGCAAAGATAGAGAGGTTTTAACAGAGATGGGTTTAGGCTTAGTCCCCAGAAAAACAACAATAAATCCAATGCAAACCAATGCAAAAATGAATACAAACGTGATGAGACACAAACAGGTCGACATCTCGAGAAGCCATTGTTCATTTTTGACATTTGACCCCTCTATTGAAAGGTCAGGGCCAATATTATTGAAACACAGTCAAACCATCGCAATTACACCATACGGCCACCAGGTGGCGATAAAGACTGTGTTCTGAACTTCTGATTGAAGCTGTTTGCCGTTTCAAACTGGTGCCCAGACACTCACTGCACTATCCGTTAATGGTGGTTCTATGCGATCAGACAAAACTTTGATGACAAAAAAGGTAAGACATCATTTTTGGTTGTAACTAGAAAAAGTGAAGCTTGTTCTTGATGGTTTTCGGCCTGTAGTTCGGCGAGTATTGGTCTGACTCAACGGATGTAGGTTGTTGGTATCCGGATGTACGGCCAGTCAGTCAGACTGATTAGGAAAGAGAGAGAGAGTCATGGCAGCTCCAATAAATGCATCTTCAAATCAACATCTACCTGTGTCAGAGGGCCCCAGCAAAAGCCACTAGGTGGCATGTGGCGGGGGTAAACTGCCCAAAATAGTATCCACTGATAAACCATTTTCATCTATTCGATCTGCTAAAGATAGCATGCTATCTCGAAGACCACTGATATCTTCCATATTGTCCACACTTCAGCTTGCCCCACCTTATTTTCATTTGGTCTGAATCTGTGAGATAACCATGTCCCATTCATTTGAATATAAGAAATGGAAATAAATGTCCCTGAAATAAATGAATGTGGCATTATATAAGTCAGCTGAAATAAATAAATGTAGAATTATGAAATAAAAGTCCCCTGAATTAAAGCAAAACGTCATTTTTAAAATAACCTATTTTTTTATTAAGCATTGACTCATTTATGTATTTATATTTACATGCATTTATATATGTATTGCCTCATTTATTTATTTCAGGATTTAGTTATCTATATTTATTTCATAGGCATATTTATTTATTATTGACTAAATGGCATTCCATAGTAACCTACACTTACTTCGACTTACGTCGACTTACTTTTACTGTTTTATGGGGCTTGTTTTCCTTTGCAGGGATTTAGCCGTTTTGATGCCAGGGCTCGCCCCCCCACTAGTGATGTGTCGGTCGTGAACGAGTTGGCTCCTTTATGTGAACGCTGGGAGCCGGCTCCCGTTTGAGAAGCGATTTTTTTTCTTTCTTTTTTTTGTGTAAATTAATATAAGACATAATAATAGGACGATCCTATAATGCAGGGCTGTAGTACTCGAGTCCGGACTCAAGACGTTTTTTATTGTCTCGGACTTGTCTTGGACTCGTTATTGCACTCGGACTTGTCTCTGTCTCGCCAATATTCTAGTTGGTCTCGACTGAGTCCAGCTGCCTTGAAAAAAAAAAAGTTTTTTTTTCTCAAGTAACTCCTCCTTCAAAACCAAATCATTGATTAAGTGGACTTGTTCAGAAAACGGGCATTGGTTTGATTAATTCTAATCTATCTAATTCAAATTAGAGCGGGCATTGATTGGCCGCCTGGTAACCAATCCATGCTGCTCATCGTTTTCATTTTGGCCACAGACACGTCATGAATGCTACTGTTACACAATAATAAAAAGATGACGTAAATCTGTTTTGAATGTTATAATTGAGTCTGATGTTGAGTCTATGTTGAGTCAAAGAAAATGTGAAGTTGCACTTCAGCTTTATGTGACTTTTGAGTGAAAAGGCTATACTTAAAGTAACAATATGACCTAATTTGATCCTACAGTGTGGTTACACTGAACTTGCTTTTTGATCATCACAAATACGGTACAACACCCTTCTCAGGGTGGGGTTACATGCTGTTTTGTCTTTGGAGAGTGTTGAGTATGATATCAAGTGAAAAGGCTATAGTAAATAATATAGCATCATTTGATCATACAGTGTTGTTACATTGCACTTGCTTTTTGACCATTACAAATAATAGTGCAAAATGATCATCTTAAAATAGAAAATATACTGTGTCTCTAGCATCATACAAAACTATAAACATAAGTAAGTGGTCTCAAAGAAGATTCTTTTTTTTCTGTCTCGGTCCTGACTGTCTCTCTCATTTTGACTTAGACTCAAACCTCTTTGGACTCGGTCTTGACCCGCCCTGGTCTTGGACTTCTCTTGGATGTGATATATGTGTGTGGCGTGATAAAGGTTGCGACAACGCCACCTGCGGAAGTTTCACCCGCAGGAAATCCTGAACTTCTAACAGTTCTTCATGTAACTAAAGACACACAGGTTCGAAATACCACAGGGGCGAGAGACGGTTTCAAATAAGGAGAATACTTTATTAAACAAAAATAATTAACCAAAATCCCCCACAATACTACTACTAATAATTTCTTCCTTGGTCTGAGTGCAAACGGCTCGGGACACCAAATTTATAAAACCATTCAGAGATCAGGACTTGAGCCACGGTGGGGGCCCTTTGATCTCGAGTGGGGATGGCCACCGTAAATTTACTGAACACGTCCGTCATGACTAGGACGTTCTCATACCCATTGCGAGAGGGCTCCAACAACGTAAAATCAATGGCCAAGATCTCATTAGGTCGCGAAGCCAGCAAATGACCCATAAAACTATGCGACCTGTGCCCAGAGTCCTTAGCGATTTGGCAACGCTGGCACCCCAAGACCCACTGCTTTATGTCAGAAGACATTCCAGGCCAATAACAACGTTGCCGGACCAACTCTGTGGTCCGCTCTATGCCCTGGTGGCCATGTTCTCCGTGCAGCTGACGCAAAGTTTCCTGCTTGAGGGCGGCAGGCAAGATGAGCTGAAGAAACTCTTCCCCCCCATCTGAACGGGAAACCCTACGATACAGAACACCGTCCTTCTCCACTAGGCGATTCCATTGCCGGAGAAGCGCCATGGTTGACTTGGACAGCTGTCGCCTTTCCACAGAGGTGGGTAGTGCGTTCCGCCGCCAAAACACAAACACCTCCTTCAGAAGGGGGTCAGCCTCCTGCAAGGAGCAAAGGTCAGCAGTAGACTGAGAGGGGAGGACTGAGACCACAGACTGCGTGGCTGATGTCGAGGGAGCTGGAGGTGGATTCTGCTGGAGGCTGCTGGGGACTGAGGTACCCAGCAAGGAGTCTGAGAGTTGGTGGGAACCAGGTGCATACTGCCGTGACAGTGCATCCGCATTCCTGTTGCTGCGGCCTGAACGATACTTGATGTCAAAATCAAAAGTCGCAAGTTGGGCAGCCCACCTGTGCTCAGTGGCTCCCAGTTTGGCAGACTGGAGATAGCTCAGTGGATTGTTGTCAGTAAAGACAGTACACTTATGCCCCAACAGATACTCTCTGAATTTCTCCGTCATGGCCCACTTGAGCCCAAGAAGTTCCAACTTCATGGAACTATAGTTGGACATATTGCGCTCAGCGGGCCGAAGGCCTCTGCTGGCATAGGCCACCGGTCTCACACCACTGTCTGTCTCCTGTGAGAGGACAGCCCCTAGGCCACTGTGGCTGGCGTCAATCTCCAGAATAAAAGGCCGTGAGAAGTCAGCGTAAGTTAACACGGGAGCTGAGACTAACATCGATTTCAAAGCCTCAAAGCTCTCCTCACACTGAGCGGTCCACGCAGAACCCAAAACTGAGCCTGACCCTCTCCTTGACCTCGTGCCTGCTAAGTCAGCCACCAGCTGATGCAGAGGACCCGCCAGCTTGGCAAAGCCGTTGACAAAACGCCTATAGTAGCTGGCGAAGCCCAAAAAGGAACGCAACTCAGAGAGGTGACTAGGGCGCCGCCAGTTGGCCACAGCGTCAATCTTCTTGGGGTCCGTGGCCACTCCCTGACTCGAAATGACGTGCCCCAGATAGCCAACCTCCTGTTGGAAAAAGGCACACTTCTCGAGTTTGGCCTTAAGACCCTCCTTTTGGAGCCGACCAAGCACCATTTCCAGCCGCTGTAGATGTTGCTCAACAGAGGAGGAGTAGACAACAATGTCGTCCAGATAAAGCAGTAACGACTGACCCTGCTGATCGCCAAACATCCTCTGCATGAGCCGCTGGAAGGTGCTTGGGGCATTACATAAGCCAAAGGGCATGCGATTAAACTCAAAAAGGCCAAATGGTGTGCAGAAGGCAGTTTTGGGCCGGTCCTTCTCTGCCATAGGGACCTGATTGTAACCGCTGGCCAGATCGAGTGTGGAGAACCAGCGGGCCCCAGAAAGTGCATCCAAGCTCTCCTCGATGCGAGGCAAAGGGAAGGCATCCTTCCTGGTCTTGCTGTTTAGGGGGCGGTAGTCCACACACATCCGCAAACTCCCATCCTTCTTCCGCACCAACACAATGGGAGATGCGTATGGACTGCAGCTCTCCCTGATGACCTGGGACTCAAGAAGCTGATTAATGTGTGCCTTCACTGCCTCGTACTCTGATGGAGGGATACGACGATATCTCTGCCTGACCGGGACATCATCAAGCAGCGGTATATCATGGGAGAGGAGGTTGGTGCAGCCCAAGTCACCATCATGGGCTGAAAAGACTGACTGGTACCTGTATAGCAGCGACTTTACGTTCATCTGCTCTTGTACAGGTAACGTGGACAAATCAAGAGACTCTATCCTATTTGGTACTGAAGGAGCAGCTGTTTGGGAAGAGATGGTCACCAAAGTAGGCTCCACTTCAGTCACACCAGCAGGAAGGCTAACAACCTGGGCAGTGCTCAGAATGCCAAGGCTGGTCCGCGGGTAAAGGAGGACCTCGATTGTCCCGACATTGACTACAGGGACGTACACTGTACCCTGGAGAACCTGTACCAGGCAAGGAGAGGCTAGCAGCCCAGCTGGTAGACCCGATTCTGGGGGGTCAAACAACACGCTCTGACCAGAAAACCGCTGGGAGCAAGTGCTAGCCACCAGCTTCATCACCCCACCAGGAATGCGTACCGCCTGCTTTCCCCGGACCCTCACTGTGCCAGTGGGGTCCCCAGGACCTTGAGTTGAGGACTGGTGACACCTCTGTAAGGCTGTGATGACTGGGCCAGGCGCCTGTGAAACAACAAGAGAATTAAAAAGGGAAGGGCCGTATGCACCAAAGAGTTCACGATAGCATCGCCGAATTACATTCATCCCTAGGATCCCGGGGACAGAAGACACAACGCCAGGGGGGTCCTTAACAACAAGGATACCACAGCGGGGCATCACCTTACCACAAAGTTCCACCTCCAGCTCCAAATAGCCGATGTACGGAATCGCTAGGCCATTAGCTGCTTGCAGCTGTAGCCAGTGACAGGAGTGAAGGCGATCATGACCCCAAGGTGCAAACTGCTCCAGAAAGAAACTCTCCGTAACGGTGGACACCATGGAACCAGTGTCCACCAAACATAACACAGAGACCCCTCCAATAGAGGCATCAATGTTTGGACAAGGAGCAATTAAGTCAGCCACTGCACCTTCCTGTGAGCCTACGGACTCCCCAACTGAACTGTGGCTCAACAGCTCAGCGGGCTTCAGTTTTCCGACAGGTGAGAAGGATGAGTTGGTCTGGCAGTGTTTAAGTTCAAGCCAGCCACTGAATTAACACGGCGTCGCTGGGGAGCTCGTACGCCGTCACACTCGCGAGCAAAATGGCCAGGCTGCTGGCATTTTCGGCAGATTAAAGGGCCATTGTAAGAACCTTGACCTTGGGAGCGAGGGGCCTGCAGGGAGGCTACGGTCTGGGTCAACTGATCAAGCTGCTCCTGCTGACGTTTTAAAAGATCCATCAGATCACTAAAACCTGGCCCTGCTGGAGTGACACTGGCAGTAGGTTGGGCCTGGCCCTGTACCCTATACTGCAGGCCATAAGCCGCTGGCAGAGAAGCACTACGCCCCCTAGCACTCCCTGGAAGACCCTCCCTCTCCCATCGGATAGCCTCACTGCGTAGCTCCAACAGGGTGGCAGTTGGTTGGCGGCGGACAAATTGTTTCAGTTCCCACCGGAGAGAACAGTCAAGAACATGCTCAATAAATTGATCACGAAGGAGAACATCCGCATTTGGTACCCCATCAGGTGCGCACTGCTTGACCTGTGCCATTAAAGCCATAAGGGCTAAGGAAAACTCATGCAGTGTCTCCCCCTCAAGTTGGTGCCGAGAAAAGAACGCCTGCTGCAAGGTCACATAAGGCTGCATGCAACCATAAATTTCCTGTAAGATAGTGAATATCTTAGCTGGATCTCTTCGCTCTGCAGCAGAGCGAAACTTGATCTCCTCTCTCGCTTCCCCTTCTAAATGATCAAAAATGAACAGGGCCTGGTCAGCAGCAGAAAGATGGCGAGCGCACACACATGCCTGTACCTCCTCTACCTAGTCAGCTATCCCAATGCCAGTTTTACCGTTGAACATCGGGCACCTACGATCTCTTGGCACAACAACCAACCGCTCCGTAACAGCGGCAGCCGCACCTGTAGATGGGGCGTGACTAGATGGAAACGAGGAAGCAGCCCCACCAGAGCCCCCCGGAGAAGCAGCTCGCTCCTGATGAAGTCGCTCATTGTCTGCTTTAAGCTGTAGCACCAGCTCCCTGAGTTGCTGCATCTCCTCCTCCATGTTGACTGTGGGGAAACTGCACCAAAGCCACACGAATTAGTAGTAGGCTACGTCCCTAGAACAAACACTGCTGTTTTGGCTCTACAACTACACATACAAGACAACTGATGAAAATTTTAAACACAAGAAAAAGAAAACACGACCTATACCCAAATAGAAACACGTCTCTGCCCTTTTTTTTTTTTTTTCTTTATAATGTGGAATCCTGCCGACAACGCCAGAATGTGGCGTGATAAAGGTTGCGACAACGCCACCTGCGGAAGTTTCACCCGCAGGAAATCCTGAACTTCTAACAGTTCTTCATGTAACTAAAGACACACAGGTTCGAAATACCACAGGGGCGAGAGACGGTTTCAAATAAGGAGAATACTTTATTAAACAAAAATAATTAACCCAAATCCCCCACAATACTACTACTAATAATAATAATAGTCACAAATTAGCACTGGACAAGAATAAAAAAACAATTAAAAAGGGAGAGGGCAGGGGCTTACCAGGCGGCAGGGACAAATCAAAGTAGAAGGGTCCTTAACTTAAAACACCCGTGACACTTACACTCACACATCAAACGAAAGAAAAAAAAGCAAATGGTGAAGGGGACCGCCACCAGGAACTGGACTGCCGCCTCTGGGCCACCGCGCCTAACCAAACACGAAACAAATCAATTAAAACATGCCAAAAAGTGCTGAACAAGACTGGTGGGGAGGAAAAGTAAAAGGTTTAACACAAAAATACTAAATAATACAAAATAATCAATAACATCAATCAATAACACCAATCAATAAATCAATAATAATCAGCCTCAATGAGAAGGTGACGATATTAATTGAGGAGCCCGGTAACCAGGCCAAAGTTGGCTCGAAGACTCAGTCGCGTTCAACTCAGACCGGTAAATCACGCGCCGGCGTCACCCGGCAAGCCAGACGCGTCCACAATGTATTGAAAGAGAGGGAGCCAAAACAGCAGCGCAGATCCAGGGAACGGTGGCTGGATACGTGCCAGTGGATAACCAAGGCCTCTACAAGAGGGCACAAATGATTTAATAAACAAATATATAGTTATCATAAACATTTGTAAAAGAGTTGCTAAAAGAGTCTATACATACCACTCTGAGCTACATTACCGCTCCAGAGCGACTGGAAAGGGGCGCGCTGCGCGTCAAATCGCCCAGCTACAAACACCAGAGAATAATGAGCTAAAACAAATGAGTGATGGAGCCACTAAAATGCAAACAATTGAGGACATACCTAAAAGGAGCAAGCATTCGCACCCAGGAAGGGCTTCTGGCGGAGCGATGCGTCCTCCACAACCCCAGCAGCCGGTTACGCTATAAAAGCGGAAAGCGCGTCACCAAAACGCCCGTTTGATGCACACCGGAACAACGGTAAAGTGACAAAGTGCATTACCTGAACGATGAGGATTACACACACACACAAACACAGCCACGCTGGCCACACCGAACGGCCCAGTCCCCACAGGGAAGCGGAAGAGAGAAAGAGAGAGGACAGGTGTGCGCACCTGTATATATATCAAGTGCCCCGCCCCTCAATTAATGCACTCAGCAGATTGACAGTGCCCCATATTGGTAAGGAGGGAGACGACCTGTCACATGTGCACACATACCAATAGGTCAAATCATTGCTAAATTTGGCTGAATTATAAAAGCCAGAAGTGGTACTAAATAAAGGGCCATTTGGGAGCCCAAAGAGCCGGCTCTCATTGCTGAGCTGAGCCAAATGATCTGAAGAATTCCCATCACTACTCCTCACATGTCAATGGGGAGTGTTGCTACATCCTGGGCTTAGTGCCGCCAAAGACGATTGGTTTAAAGAAATACAAACAAGACAAAGTGTTTTTTTCCCCCTATACCAAAATGATAGTGGGTTCAGCCAGACCTTTCTCCAATGCTGGCACAGCACTAAAACAAAGTGTGGAGATATGTCTGGCTATGCGAGACTAGTCACAGAGTGATATGGTTTGGACCGTTGGAATCAGTTAAGTCTCAGCTCTGATATATAATTTGTGTAGATAACATGATGTAAAATGATGCTTATACATTTGTTTTGGGTTGGAATTGTGTTTCATTTAGGTAACAATGGCTGTGAATGACTAAAAGGTAAGAATGTAATCGTTCTAGGGGTGTGTCACATGACATGTGTTTCTCACATGTTTCAATGCCTTATGACTTCTTTGCATTTGGGGGGAGGGGGCGTTGCCCGGATACGGGCGGTCGCGGGAAGAATATCATTTTATTTTACATTGTTTTTTTTAACGTCCATCTTGTCCAGCCACATGCTGAGAAGAAAGGAGAGCATATTCCGCACCGGAGACCCTTTTATCACAGATAATCACAATGAAGTCTCTTGACTGTGAAACAAGCAGCATTATGGTTGAATGCAGGCAAGATGGAGGCCTTAAAATGCCTTCAATCTGAATCTAGGTCTTCTGGGTGAATCCTTTGACAAGTCTGTCAGACCGCAGAAACACTCCAAATCAATTTGGGCTCATCTTCCAAGATGAAAAACACAATTTGTTCGACAACAATTTGCTCTATATGCATTCATGGACCATTTTTTAAAAATGTGTTTGCTTTCAAATCTACTTCCTTCTGATTGTATACAAAATATACATACACCAATATCTATGAGCCAAAAATCTATTAACACAAGTAGATTTGAATATCCATATAATCAGGGTGCGAAATTGACTCTTTTGTCCAGCCAAATAGCTAGTGAATATTCCAATTTTACCAGCCACTCAATAGATTACCATTGTTTTTTTGGCTGGTGAGTGAATCAAATCTACCAGCTACTTGTGTATTTTACTAGCATTTGGCTGGTGGTTGGTGCAAATGTTGTTCCCTGCATATAATGTCCATCCAACTATCAATCTGTCTCTGTCCATCCATCCATCCTTCCATCTGTCATTCCATCCATGTATTTGTCTTTCCATCCATCCATGTGTCTGTCTTTCTATCCATCCATCTGTCTGTCTTTCCACCCATCCATCTATCTGTCTTCGCATCCATCTCTCCATCCATGTAACCATCCATTCATGGACTGACAGACCAATGGGGTCTGTCACTCCATAAATCTTCATACATTCATACTTCATACGTCATCCATCCATCCATCCATACTTGATCTGAGCAGGGCTAAGGGCTGTTAACACCCATCCCTTAGGGGTTTCTCCAAGTGTAGACACTTACCCATCCCTCTCTGAAGGTGGGGGGCGAACCGACCCAAACAGAATGTGTTCCTTACCACTGTGCGTCTACACCGTCCTACTTTCAATTAATCAATAAAGATAAGGTGTTTGTCTGTCTGTCAGTCACTTGACCATTTGGTAGGAGACAATTAGTGCTTCTCTCACTGTGCATGCATAACACATCGGAATAGACCCTGTTTTGCGATGAGCCCAAAATAATTTTAATTCCACTCTCAAGACATGAGACAAGAGAGGGAAGGCATGTATGCTCGCGTTGTCGTTCCAATCTAGTCTGTCTAAATGAGTCTCTTGGGGATTGAACGCTTTGATTGCAGGAAGAATATAGGCAAACAAAGGGCCCTAAAAATATCTTGTCATGAGCAAGAAAAAAATCCCCAAAAAACACATTCATTAAAAAAAGTCACGTGTTGTCCATGCTTGTACTGAGACAACTCAGATTCCCTCCAGGGAAGTTTCCTCTGGGGGATTGAAGACAAGCTAATCTTATGATGTTGTCAGAAGCTATCGGTTGTTCAGAACTGAGAGAGAGAGAAAGAGAGAGAGAGAAAGAGAGAGAGAGAGAGAGAGAGAGGGGCGGCACTAATAAAAAAAATACATCAACAAAGACTTAGACAGGCAGTTTTATTCCATTTGATGCAACGTCACAATATTGACTGCACAGGTAGGAAGTCAATCAAACTGAATGAAAATGAATAAAAACAAGTCAGATCCCTTGATAAATAATGATTGTTCCTCATGAAATACCGATCTTGTTTTATTGCCAGAGGCAGCAGAGTCGAATGACATCAATCTTTGTTTCCATCACTTTCAGTTTGAAATATTGCACGTTGACTCACCACTAGATGGCACTACCGTGTCAAGAGTACACAGATTCCCTCCACTTATAAGTGTCTCTTTCCGTCATGTTTTCCTTACTATTTTCCATGCCTGAAGGGACCTGCAGGCAGAACTTTATTTTCTATATTTTCCATTGGCTGAGCCATATAAATGCTTGGCTAACAGGCCAAGTTGTTTTGTGAATCGCAGATTGTGAACCCTCCCCGACGACGTTTCACCTTTGGACTGTTTTCCTCAGCCCATTTCACACTTCTTTTTCTTCTCCACTCTTGTGTCACCCAGATATCCTCCTTCATGAGGTTTTAATTGGCACCACCATCACCACCATCGCCACATCGTCCCACCACCACCACTATCATCACCACACGGGGCAGTGGGGCTGCAGCTAGATAGTTAGACCAGTGACGTCCCTATAAGCTTTTTGCAAACACACACACACACACACACAGCCACATAAACTATTACACAAATGAATACACATACACACACACTACACATACGGAAATACACACATCCCGCAGCTTCTTACAAACACTTCTAAGACACATTCACATGTGCACACTAACAATAACACACACACACACCCTAGAGCACATTCACACTTGTGCACACATGTGTACATAGACAAAGGAACACACACACACAGCCTATTTATATACAAAAAAATAGACTCATACAAGTGCACACACAATCTATCTCTTTAGATACACACAAACAAAGCAACATCCACACCGTTATGTGCACATCTCCAATTTCCTGCTGGTCTCCTAAAACCAGCCTGCTCCGTCTCCCCTAATGAGAGGGGGCACAACCACAGCACTAACACGATGCATCGCGGCTAATGAGAAAGAGCACACTGTGTGGTGACATGTGACACATTTAACCAGCCAATCCCGGTGGGGGGGGGGGGGGGGAATTCTGCTAAAAGAGGCGCTTTGAGGTGGGATCGAGATGTGAAATGTCCAGGAAATAGCCTGCTTTTGGTGTGTGTGTGTGTGTGTGTGCGTGTGTTTGTGTGTGTGTGTGTGTGTTACTGGATGTGACAATGAATAGCATTTCAGTCAAAGTGGAATGTCCATGAAAAGCACAAAGAGATGATGCAGCTTTTAAAATGGCAGTAGAGAGACAAAGGAGTCTTCATTATTTCAGAGTGCTGCAGCTCGTTCAAGTGGTTCTGCCTTGGAGCGAAAGGATGACCCAAGATGGGCAACCGTTTCGCCACCACTCTTCAGTCACTAATCACTGGTTATTAGCTGGAAAACACTCTCGAGCAAGAGAGGCAGACAGAGAGAGAGAGAGAGAGAGGCAGTCAATAAGAGAATGGCTAATGCAGAGACCCTGCTCACTTGAGAGGGTTCGATTGAGGAAGAGTTTAAGAGAGAGTAACTCGACGAAAACATTTCCGGCACCAAACCAAAGGTTGTGGAGTTGGGAAGTAATAAAGACTCATTACTCACTCGTTACTTCACTTGCCATAGTTTCTTTGATGCCGGTGAGTAACATCACCTGGCCCCAGTGTGATCCAATAAGAACTAACATTTGCAATAAGCGGTGTTTCAACACAGAGATGGTGCAATTCCTGCTTATCATGTTTTGGTACTGCTCTTCATTTGTTCACTGTGAAAGTTTAATTTGATATGGTTTTCAACTACTGAATAGTAATTCAACAGTTTTTTTCTTTTTTCTGAACAAATGTTCAGAGCAAATGTTTAATTAGCGAGCTAAACACACCAGGGAGTGTACCACCAGCGCTACTGCAACCAAGCTGTATTTCGGAGGATACATCATGATGAAGTCTTAGCTCTTGGTTAATACCATCTGAATGGTCTGAATTGTTAGCAGCATTGTAGCCTACTTGAAAAAGGTTGATTTGTAAAGAGACCATATCACTCGTTATTCGGCATTAGAAGCATAAACCTTTGGCAGGTCACAACAAAGGTAGCTTTGTATCTAAAATGGTGTATATATATACACAAGCACATGTACCATAATTATTTCGCCTCTAGTCCATAATTGAGCTCCTGATTTGCATCTCATTCCCTCCTCACTTAACAGAACAGCATTCTAGCTTGTGTATCGCAGGGACAAGTTAACATGCCTGGAGTTGAGTATGAAAGGCAATGATGAAGGTTAAAAAAAGAAAAATGAAAAAGAAATGGATGCTGGCACGTCAAAGAGACGCAGGCAGAACCTCCTCCGAGGTTACAGTATTTATTTATTTCTTTTTCTTTTTGGGAGACGGAAAACAAATTTAAAAAAAGGCACGGGGTGTACAAGAACGTGAGTCGGGAGCCCTGGAGCAGATGGCAACATGAGGGGCGGGGGTGTGACGAGTGTATGTGTGTGTGTATGTTTGTCAATAGGGTTCTGCTATCTATCCCCACAAGGCTATAGATGAGTATGTTCTGGTATTGACAAAAAGAAGAAGCGATTTTGGGGCTAATCTGCTCAGATGTCAGGCTTTCGGCTTGTTTTTTGTGTTTTGTCAGTGAGATGGTTCGCAAACAAGAAGCAATTTGTTTAAACGTGTTTTATTTTTTGCCCATCGGGGTTCGCTCACTCTGAACAGGAAGCAGCTTGTGCCGTTCTCATCAAAGCAATCATTGACTTTGTAGTTACTGCTATTTGAATTTAATTAAGAGGTAATAATGCAAAATGAAGCGTTGAGGGAGGGCCCCGAAGGTGCTTGGCTTACTCTAAGCGTTGTTTAGCGGGAGTTTTTCAGACCGCTTTGTACACAATGTCGTACAGTCGCAGGTTAAGCTAGCAGTTAGCAGCACACTTCAGTCTAGCCTTTTTTCACCATAATGTATGTGCGCCAACCAAAGACTGATTCCGTGTCCGAAAAGGGAAAGGAAATATGCCCACATAGTTGTGAATTATGTCCAAATGTTTCCTTCATATTTGTAAATGGTTCTTCATCCCAAGAGGACCCGTATCCGCACTCCCTTCCCAAAAGCAAAGACTTCATAAGGCATTATGTGAGAAAACAGTCATGTAATACAACCCCTAGAACGATACGATTCTCAACTTTTAATCTATCATAACCATTGTTAGCTAAAGAATCACAATTCCAACCCCAAACAAAATAATAACCATGTAACAACAAGAGTTATGTATTTCATAACTGTGCATGTGCAATAGCGATCTTTTTCATGTATTTATCACGTCATACCATCATCATATGCTATAGGGCTACCATGCAACTGTTAACGCACTAGGTGGTATTCACTCTAAAACATTTATGTTGTGTTCTAGCTTTATTCACTCTGATCCAGTAGCATCCACATTGATTATTTCACTTGCACAACAATCGCACAGGTGTTATCTTGCTTTTTGATTACATATCAAAAACCTGAGAAAGAGGCCTAGTGGTGAAGAGGAAGGATCGTTAGTGAAGTCTATTTTGCACAAATGCCTCTAGTTACTCGGTGCATATTTCTGTACAGCTTCAAGGAAACCGTAAACCTTGCTGGCACACACGCATACACACACACGCCCGCGAACACGCACACACCCTCCTTTCATATGCAGGTCATGTCTTGAAGCACCGAGCCTTCCATATAATTGTTTACTCCAGCATGGCTTCAGCGGTGCCCTAATTGCATTTATCTCTAACAACCCTTTGTTCAAACTATCCTCATTAATCTTTGCTCAAACTATTTGGGCCACAGGGGCAAGGGATGCGCGTGTGTGTCTGTGCGTGTCCATGAACTCCCTCATAGCACTTGGCGTCAAGTGCGACTGCAAAGGTATTGCTTTGAAATCAGTTTGAAATCAATCTTCATCGTCTCTCTGGCCACCCCGTTGCCCCCCCAACCCCAATAAAATACTTTCTTTTTTTTTTTACACAATGTGACCCAAGCGTTATTGACACCTCAAATCCTCGACAGTCAGGTGGCAAAGCTAATCCTTTTTCAAACTGTGTGTCAGCAGTTACACATTTGTGAACCAAAGGCATCATTTTTCAGTGCTCTTACATAATTGAGGCGAATATTGAAAGAGAGAATTGAAGCATTTTAATTTGTTCTCTTTTCCCCTGGCTGGTATATATCATATTTACATGTTTTTACATTCCAGACATAATTGGGTCAAATGTGTGTTACTAGGAGGCATTTGAGTAACAAAAATGATGACTAAACTCATTAGATCTTGCTAAACATTTTTTACAAATCCAGGCTTGCCCTTAAACAGAATAACTTATGAATTTCAATTGAAGCAATAGTTATATTAAGAAATGTACCCTTAAAGGAAAAAAAGCTAAACATTCATTTGTTCAGACTGTTTGCATGTAGTTCAGACAACATATATATTTGCATCAATCTCTTGAACATTCCTTACCCACCCTTCACTAAACTCACCGCTAAGCATCAGTGCAATCGACAAATACACTGATTAGTTTTCTCTGGGAAACAGCCTTAAGTTCTGATGACATCAGTACTGTAGGACCAGATTTGAAAGCCCGCCCCCTTCCTTGGTTGTGACACTGACAAATGGCCAATACTTACCTTTTCCTTATAGGTTCAGATTCACCGTAATCAAGACGAATGTCTCTTACTGGCCCAATTACATCCACAGGGCTTGGAGCTCCTTAAGACCCTCATAGTTGCTCAGATCAATACGTTATTTATTGCGGCTTTTCCCCCACGCAACGCTGAACAAAAAAACTTAAGGTTCATTCCTGGAAATGCATTTTCGAACGTTAAAGTTGGGGAAATTCAATTACACTTCATGACAATCCAAAAATTGCTGATGAGTAAATGTTTGGTGTTTTTTTGTTGTTCTTGCTTTGTTCATTTGTCTTGTTGTTTTGAGTTGGATGGTGATGTTGGTGGCAGTAAAAAATAAATGAAAAAAGCTCATAGTGTAACTTGGAAACCTCATCAGTGACAGCCCAGTGTGTTGTGGCACACGTGTAGGCGTTGCAGGGAACAGTATGAGTCCAGATATTAGGTCCAGCCCACGTAATCATTTGAAATTCAGAAGTTTGAGGAAGAAAAAAGATAATAACTTTCATGTTGTTGTTCCATTTCGCCAACACAAAGCTGGTGTAATGACACTTGAAAGGACAAAACTTTGAATTTGAAACCAAAACAAAGATTCATATTTTGAGTGTCGAAAATAACAAAATTTGCTCTTCCAGATCCCTTTAATTAAAAAGTAGTTTTTTTTTTTTTTGTTGCACTATGCAATAAGTAGTTTTGTATTAAATACATGTTATGCAACAAGTAGCAACTTGAAAGCAATGGTTCCTGTGTTTTGTGCCATAGGTTATGAATGCTGTCGATGTAGCATTTGTGGAGGTTTAGACAGAGAAGGCTAAGGATCTTGCTCAAGGATTGTAGACTTAGTCTAGAACCTGTGAGCTGGGAGTTGAACCAGCCACTCATCCACAGCTTCAGACCACTCGGTTGCTTAAATGGTGGACATGTTGCAAATCTCTACCTCCCCATCTTGAATGTAATGCCCTTGGCAACCAAGTTGACATCCAGGGGCCTCATTTATCAACCGTGCGTAGAAAAGGTTCCAAATTCTTTCGTAGGAATGAAATTTAGAATGTGTGCAAGTACAAAAAAATCCGTATTTATCAACCGTGCGGACAGCGCTCGTACGCACAATCCGTGATGATAAATCCCACCTGTTCTTAACCACCATGCTCGTGCATGGTTAGAGTCATTTGCATTCAGAAACGCCTCCAATTGACCATATATGGTAGTGACAATCCCTTTAATAATGCGTGAATGGATTCTTTTCCCCTCACCGGAATCATGACAAAGAGGGCGAAGAAAAGAAACTTTACGGACACGGAGATTGAAGTGCTTGTTGGAGGGGTCAAAACGAACCAAGATATATTGTTTGGAACATTGAACGCTGGTATTACCAACAAACAAAAAAACGCTGCGTGGGATAGGGTGGCAGATGCTGTCAACTCTGTAGGATCAGAAAGAAGACTGTGGCAGGTTTAGTCCTGACCACACGCCACCTAAGTGGCTTCCTTTGGGGCCCTCCGACACAGGACACGGGTAGATGTTGGTTCAAGATGTTTATTTGAGATTAAGGCAGATGGTATTCGCCAAGCTGATGTTTAGCTGCCATGCCAGTGGCTCCTCCTCGAGTGTGTGTGTGTTGATGGCTGGTTTATCCTGGGTGCCATGATTGCTCTGCACCACAGGTATGCAGCCCCACCCAGCCAGAGTCTAATCAGTCTGACTCAGGCCAGGTGAGGCTGTAAACCAGCCATCAACACACACTCCACATACACCCTCCACATATCCCCAACACCAAATTGAGGCTGGGGAGAATCCCCAGCCTCGCCCACTCCCCCCCCCCCGTCCCATCCCCCATCCAAGCAAACAGAAAAAAAAAAACACATACTGGACTCTCAACAGGGTTACCATACCTACAAAAAAAATTGACTCTTTTCAGGGTTTCCATACCTAAAAAAAAAATAAACAACCCCCCCAAACCCCACTACCTCCACACCTCCCCAGTGTCACACGCCAACCCCACCCTACCCCTCCGTCCCGGAGACCGGAGGCCTGGGGCTGCTGCTTCAGCTGGCGGAGGTGTCTTTGGGCTAGCTGGTTGCAGGGGCTGGCTGGATGGGCTCGGAGGAGGCCCGACAGCTGGCCCGCGGAGGTAGCTTCTCGGAGGGCCTGGAACAGTCCGTAGGTCCCCCCCTCCACCAGGGCGATGAGGCATGATCCCCCCCCCCCTCCTCCTGGAGCATGGGGCCTTGGGCTCCTGGTCCCCTGGCAGAGGGGCGGCTGGCCTGGGCTGCTCCAGGCTGGATCTGGGGGAGGCTAGCTGCAGACGGTTGCCGGTGGCGATAGCTGCGCTGCCTCCCCGCTCCTCCGCTGGCCGTCGCTGCTGTTCAGGGAGGAGCTGGTGCTGAGGTGGCTGTCCTCTGCCGCGGCTGGTGGCTCCAGTGCAGCGTTGGACAGCCCTTCCGTGTCCCTGTCCTGGTCGGAGGATGGGCGCCAGTGTGGCAGGGTTAGTCCTGACCACACGCCACCTAAGTGGCTTCCTTTGGGGCCCTCCGACACAGGACACGGGTAGATGTTGGTTCAAGATGTTTATTTGAGATTAAGGCAGATGGTATTCACCGAGCTGATGTTTAGCTGCCATGCCAGTGGCTCCTCCTCGAGTGTGTGTGTTGATGGCTGGTTTATCCTGGGTGCCATGATTGCTCTGCACCACAGGTGTGCAGCCCCACCCAGCCAGAGTCTAATCAGTCTGACTCAGGCCAGGTGAGGCTGTAAACCAGCCATCAACAACACACACTCCACATACACCCTCCACAAAGATCAATTCCCGAAATTAAGAAAAAATGGTTTGACATTAAACTGAATGCCAAAAAACGTGTCACGGCCCACAGACGAGAAACATCATTGACTGGGGGAGGACAAGCAGCCACCCAGCTGACACCCATGGATACCCGTATCGCCAGCATCATCGGGGACACAGCATTATGTGGCATAATCCCTGGTGGCGATACAGACACTCTTTCAACAGAGCCAGCTGTACCATCAACAAGTCAGACTGCAGGTCAAATAAAAAGCTTGGGCTGAGGTGTTTCATAAACATTTATTTTGACAGTTTAATTTGTGACAATAATGTGATGTTAATGTGATAACTCAGAAACCCAAGCCAGTCCCGCTCAGGAGCCGGAGGAGGAGCTGGGGCAGTTGGAGGAACAGGAGCAGCCCGGGCCATCCACATCTCATGTGTCCTGGGGGGGCGAGAGTGCTGACCGAGGCGGTGCTGCAGAATCAAGAAGAAAGCACCAAGGCCATAATTGACATTAAGGATCAACTCACAATCATATCAAACACTCTACAGCAAATCAATGAATCGCTTAAAGTGATTGCTGCATGCACAACTCAATTGTTGAATAAATAAACTGTAAAATATTGAATGATGTTGAGATTATTTTCCCAGGCACACTTTCCATCTGAAATTTCTCACTTTTCAAAGATCAGCTAACAGGCAGACTTACCTAAAGTCTCTGTATGATCCTCTCTCTTGTTTGAATGGCAGCAGCATTAGGGAGTGGGAAATGCTCTGCATTGGGCATGGGCTCGTCTGCTCTGGGGGGTTCCTGCAGAGGAACGCCGTGTCTGATGGCCAAGTTATGAAGGACACAGCAAGCCAAGATGATGTGGCAGACTTTTTCAGGCTTGTACTGAAGTGCTCCCCCCGCGCTTAACAGGCACAGCCATCGGCCTTTTAGCAGGCCTATTGCGCGTTCAACAACTGATCTTCACACAATCTAGCTTCTGGTATTAATAAAAGGTCAAATCCATGAATCCACCTCTAAGATAATGGTGTGTTTGGCAAAAAGGAGGAAAACGACCCAATGTTGTTTTTCAAACTTCCAAACCTGGAAACTCAAACTGCAGACTGAGTGATGGCCTTGTCTTTGGACATGAAAGCGGTGTCAGCCACACTTCCAATGCTGTCCTATTCTTAGACTGAAGAATGAATCACACAACGGCCACCGTTTGGAGCTGTTGACACCGACGCTCGACTTTGCTTTGACGGCTCCATGGCATTATCTCACCTCTTCCCCCTCTTTCTCAACTTGTTATTCTCTCTCTCTCTCTTTTTCTTCTCTCTCTCTCTCTCTGTTTATTTGGGACCCTTTGTTGTCACACCATTTGTTGAGAACCAAAACACCCTTAGGCCAAACTAGGTTTTCTTTACTTTCTACGGCTGTTACCTCTAAACCGTTTTCCCTGCCCATCTCTGTCAATGCCTCAACTTGAAGATTAATTGTATACTCTTATACACATCTTTGTCATATATATATATTTATATATGCATCTTTATTTTAGTTAATACTTTTTATCCATTATTTATGGTTTATGATTTTATTTTAGTTTTTAGTTATTATTGTCCCTATTGTCTATTGTACTATTGTCTCACTCGCTCTCTCTCTCTCTCGCTCTCTGAGAGTAGTAAGAAAGACAGAGTATAAACGTATGAAGACCTAGTATTATTACTATGCTCATGCTTAGTCTTATTAAATGATGTGTCTTAATGTCTTGAATGTCAATACATGAGTAATGTCTACACACAATATTACTCATTACTGCACCACAGAAAGGACAGAACCATTAGATAATTTTTAATTGATTCTCTATCCATTATTTAAGGTGGATCATTTTATGACCTACTGTATAACACACACACACACACACACGGGTATGTGTGTATTCCCTGGCGGCCTTTGGATGGCTTAATACAGAGTAGCTGTAGAGACAGGGCTGCTGGATGTGACTGATAACCATGCAGACACAAGGCCACAGAGCTGTCAATGCTGGCGCCACCCCAGACAAGGAGCTACCTCCACACTACACCACTGTTACATAGTAGTGTACTGGCCAAGGAACACACACACACCACACACACACACAGCTATTTTCACCACCCTTCACCTCACTCCTATCTCCCACCTTTACACACACACACACACACACCCACGCGTCTACATACGACATTACTCATTACTGCACCACAGGAAGGACAGGGCCGTTAGAAGCGGTGAACGTGGGGCTGTCGGCGGTCCCAGGTTGAACAATGCTGCATCTCACTGACCGCTGCTGTGTGCTGTCTGGACAGGACAGGGGCCCAAGTGGATAGGGGCCCCAGCTGCCAGGTCCCCTCCCTTCCCACACCCCCACCACCACCATGCACCACCACCTCTCAGCTTCGGAGTCCATGTCTATTTCGATCGGTGGCAGCTATGTTGCCTCTTTTTTGGGAGATTCAGTCTGTCAGCAATATAGCCCTCATCACCTGCATGGCACTACGACAAAGGGGACTGTCACATGTAGTTCCCAAATGAGAGTCCTGTAGGTGGGTCTTGGGAGGTGGGTGGGTGGGTGGGTGGGTGGGTGGGGGGGGGGGTCTAGGTGCAGGGGAGAGTGGCAGAGAGGTGGCGGGTGATTTGGGTTGGTTCGGTGGGGGTGGGAGGTGCAATGTTTCTGGACCGGAACCCAAATGCAGACACAAACTCAAGAGGAAAGTACAAAAGTATTTAATAAAGGTAACGCAATCAACAGTTTCAAGATCTGGCAACGTAAGAAAAATATAACAAAAAACAACCAATCAAAGAACGGGCAGAAAATATAAACTGAAAACTAAATCAGCAAACTGAAAATAAAAAAACTTGAAAACTAGAACTCACTGGCAAGACAACAAATACACATTTTGGTACGCTAACATGGAGGTATAATACAGAACTATTTCCTGGTTATTGTCTACTAAGTTCCGACTCTGACCGTCTGTGTGGCTTCACGTGTCTTTGATGGTAAACAAGTTGCTGGTGCTGACAAAATTCAAGTATTATTTTAAGTTCACCATTGTGTTAATTCACTGTAACGTTACATCTATTTGTGTTGCCTTTGTTACCGTCATCTCAAACCAAATGCGGTTATTTGAGCAACATTACTTTTGTTAAAGACCATGTAAAGCAAATTCTGAGATGTGTTACACACGTTAGAAAGTCATGGCTGAAAACATGTGAAAAGACTGTATAAACATTTAATGTTGAATTGTGGAGTTTTTCTATTTTTCACAATTTTTGCGTTCAGGATTTTATGGGCGGGGCTTAAAGGGTACATGATGACGTAAGCGCTACCCCTTAGCATTGCCCCACCCCCAACAACCAGAGAGCAGTTGCGTCACTGCTTGTCACGCTCAATCGCGAGTTTGACAGATCAGTTTGACAATTATCAGTTTGACAGTTATTAGTTTGACAGTTATTATTTAACAGTTGAGAGGCTCCGCCCCCCGTCCGCAAATGGGCGTGGTTTAGCACATTCAGCGGACACGCCCCAGCGTCTCACAGCTGAGAATGCTTATTTTTTTCACGATTTTGAATCCTAATTTTATATACTTGCCGACTTTTTTAATCATTGAAATTTGGCTTGATGGTTAATAACACATTTTTCCATAGTGTGACCAACTCTAAACACATTTACTTTTGGTTTACATAGGCTTTAAGTTCAGGAATGCAAATGCATGTAGGCTGAAAAAAGAGCTACCCAGAGTGGAAACTCTAACATCTCAACGGTGTCTAGGCAGCATCATAACCATAGACGATTATGAGACAATGGGCCTCTGTTCATTGTCTTCTAATTGCCCTGTTCCTAACTCTATTTCTAGTTATACACAAGGCTAGTAGTTTATAAACAAATGTTTTTTGTAATTTGTTCAAAGTGAATCTGCGAGTAGCTGTATTTAAATCAATGTATTGTATTTGATGATTTTATATTATAACTAAAATGCAAACTAGTGAGTACAACTTGTGGCAACCTCGGGGAGGAGAAGAGGTGCCACCAGACCAGTATTGGAAAACAGTTGACTGTCCACACCAGTTTCACAATTAACCAAATTTATTGTAGACTCGGGAGAGGGGGAGAGAGGGGAAAACTCCGCCGCCGCGGAGGGGGGGTCGGTCCTGAGGGGGCTCAGGCTCTGGACTCGTCGTCTGGGGTTGAGCGTGGGGTTCGGTGCACGGGGTCGGGTTCTCAGACGGTCCAGGGTTCGGCAGGAGGGAGGGATGTCAGACAGGCGGGGGTCGGTACACAGGCGGGCTCTCAGACGGACCAGGGTTCGGCGGGCGGGAGGGATGTCAGACAGGCGGGGGTCGATACACCGGCGGGTTCTCAGACGGTGCAAGGGTCGATCGGCCAACGGGGTCCTCCTGGGGAAAAGGGTCATACACGGCGCTTTATTCACTCTCTCTCTACCTACTACCACCATACTGCTCTCCAGCTACTCCTTCCCCGTTTGGTCCACTTCTTGCTGCTTTTATCTTCTCTCCCCTCATTAGGGTGAGTGGCTGCAGCTGCTCCGCTTCCTGGTCTCATTAGACCTCCATATATGGTCGGGTTTCCTTTAAACAGAGGGGAGAGTGAAAAGCGCTCCACGGCCACCAGATGGCATGGTGCAATATAAACCCCATCCACCACTTTCCCACATACCCTCCTCCTTACCTGTACCCGGCGGGCGCCACATACCCCCCCCCCTCAGCTCCGACCCTGGGGGAGGGGCGGTCCAACCGCTCAAGGCGTCCCGCCGGGACAGGGCGTCTGCATTTCCATGCGCCGCACCCGGCCTGTGAGTGACCGAGTATGCATACGGCTGTAGGGCCAGGAACCAGCGTGTGACGCGGGCATTATTGTCTTTATTTCTGGCCATCCACACCAACGGGGCATGGTCAGTGACCAGGGTGAATTGCCGTCCTAGCAGGTAATATTTCAGCTTGTCCACCGCCCATTTTATTGCCAGACATTCTTTTTCCACAGTTGAGTAATTCTTCTCCCTGGGCAATAGCTTACGGCTAATGTAGGTGATGGGGTGTTCCTCAACTTCTCTTAATTGTGACAGGACGGCACCCACCCCGGTCTCCGATGCGTCGGTCTGGACCACAAGGGGGAGTGAGAAATCCGGCGTCACCAGCACCGGGTCGGAGCATAGGGCATCTTTCAGGGCCAAGAACGCCCTCTCGACCTCTGGGGTCCACTTCACCCGGTCCGATTGCTGGTTTCGGGTGAGTTCTGTGAGGGGCCCTGCAATGGAGGAGAAGTGGGGAACAAAACGGCGGTAATAGCTGGCTAAACCCAGGAATACTCTCACCTGTCGTTTGCTAAGGGGGCGGGGCCACTCACGGATTGCCTCGACCTTCCCTACCTGGGGCTTCACGCATCCCCGGCCAATGGTGAACCCCAGATAGTTGGCGTCTTGAAGGCCGAGGCGACACTTTTGGGGGTTGGCCGTGAGCCCCGCCTCCCTTAGAGCCTGAAGCACCGCGTTCAGCTGAGCCAGGTGGGTCCCCCACTCCTCCCCGTGTACCACGATGTCATCGAGGTACGCGGCTGCGTACTCCTGGTGGGGACGGAGCACCTGGTCCATCAGCCTTTGGAAGGTGGCTGGGGCCCCGTGTAATCCGAACGGGAGTCGGACATACTGAAAAAGACCGTCGGGGGTCGCGAAGGCGGTCTTCTCCCGGGCTTCCGGGGAGAGGGCCACCTGCCAGTACCCCTTCGTTAGGTCCAGCGTCGAGATGAACCTGGCCTTCCCCAGTCGCTCGATGAGCTCGTCTACTCGGGGCATGGGGTATGCATCGAACTGGGATATGGAATTTAGCTGTCGAAAGTCATTGCAAAACCGCACCGTTCCGTCTGGCTTGGGCACCAGAACGATGGGACTACACCACTCACTCCTCGACTCCTCTATTATTCCGGCTTTTAACATTTTTCTAACCTCTTTTATGGCGACCTTTCTAGCCTCAGGGACTCGATAGGGCCGTAGTTTTACCTTCCTTCCGGGGGTGGTGAGGATGGGGTGGTCGATCAGGGTGGTGTAGCCCGCCTCAGTGGAGAACACCTTCCTGTGCCGCTGTATCAGCTCCTGGAGGTCCTGCTTCTGCCGTGGTGTGAGCTGTTCTCCTGTGGGAACTGGTTCCGGCTTCCCTGCCTGGGGCTCCTGAGGGGGGGAGAGAGAGAGCAGAGCCTCGTGGGCCACCCACCTTTTCAGGAGATTTATATGGTAAATCTTTGTCTCCTGTCGTCGGCCAGGCTGCCGCAACCGGTAATTCACCTCTCCCATCCTCTCGATCACTTCATATGGGCCCTGCCATCGGGCCAGGAATTTGCATTCCACGGTGGGGACTAGGACCAACACTTTCTCTCCCACCTGAAATTCCCGCGGTTGGGCCCCCCGGTTGTAGACCCGCGCCTGAGCCGTCTGGGCCTCTGCCATGTGCTCCCGCACAAGGGGCCAGAGGGTCGCCATCTGGTCGCGTAGCCCCTCGACGTGCTCGACCATCGTGCGGTGGGGGGAGGGCTGGTGCTCCCAAGCCTCCTTGGCCAAGTCCAGCAGTCCCCGGGGCCTTCTCCCGTACAGCAGTTCAAATGGGGAGAAGCCGGTGGATGCCTGTGGTACTTCACGAATAGAAAACATCAAAAAGGGGAGGAGCTGATCCCAGTTCCTCCCGTCCAATTCCATGACCTTTTTCAACATTTTTTTGAGTGTCTGATTAAATCTCTCCACCAGTCCGTCAGTTTGGGGGTGATACACCGACGTGCGTAGCTGTTTGATTCGAAGTAGTTTACACATGTCCCGCATCAACCTCGACATAAAGGGGGTACCTTGATCGGTCAGGATCTCCTCCGGGATGCCGACTCGGGTGAACATCAGGACCAGCTCTCTGGCAATACCCTTCGTGGCCATGGTGCGGAGGGGTATGGCTTCTGGGTACCGAGTGGCATAGTCCAGTACCACTAAGATGTACTGGTACCCGCCGCTGCTCCTCGGTAGGGGTCCCACCAGGTCCATTGCGATACGGCTGAACGGTGTCACTATAATGGGGAGGGGGATTAGTGGGGCTCTTTACGTGCGGTCGAGGGGCTACCATCTGGCACTCGGCGCACTGCCGGCAGTGGTCCTCCACTGCCTTCTTCACTCCTGGCCAATAGAAGCGGGCAACCACCCGCTCGAGGGTCTTCTCCATGCCGAGGTGAGCGCCGAGTAGGTGGCTGTGCGCTAGCTGGAGTACCGATGGGGCGAAAGCGCGAGGTACCAGCAGCTGCTCGATCTGCTCCCCGGCCTCCATCACCACCCGATACAGGAGCTGGTTTTTAATTGCAAAGAATGGGTGGGTTAAAGGTCTTACCCCTTGCACGGGTTGGCCGTCCACCACTGCCACCTGGCTCAAGGCGCTGGAGAGGTTGGGGTCCTCTAGCTGCGCGGCTCCAAACCGTCCCGTCAGCCGTGCCGGCAGGGGTGGGGCGTCCGAGCCCAAGGGGAACATCTCGAGGAGGTCGTCGCCCTCCTCGGCGGGGGAGAGGGGTCTTCTCTCGGGGGCCGTGGCCCGTGTCTCTTCCTCGGCCCTTTCAGCAGCCGCACTGGCCGCGCCCTCGGAGAGGGGATCCGTGGAGTCCCCTGGCTCTCCCTCCTGGAAACCACATAGGGGGGGGCTGTGGCGGGGTCTTCGGCTGCGGGGCTGGCTCCGCTCTCCGTCCCGACCCGCCAGGGAACGCCACAGGGCAGGGAACAGGGCCGCATCCCGCCCAATAAGGACCTCTACTGGCAGCTCCGGCACAAGCCCCACCGTCCCCTTGAATACTCCCTTGGTGGTCTGCACGCTAATACTCGCCGTGGGATACTGCCGGGTCTCTCCGTGGATACAGGTCACGGCGAGCTTTCCTGGGAGGAGGGGACCTGGGGCGTACTCGGGGCGCACCAGGGTCACTGCGCTGCCCGAATCCAGGAGGGCTGAGGCGTCTTGTCCATTGAGCCGAACCGGGGTCACTGCGGAGGGCCCGTCCGTCTGGCCCCAGCAGACCGTGAGGAGACCGCAGGGCTTTCGGGGAGTGGAGTCTGACGACGCCGTCGGCATGGCCACATCCTGGCGGTGGGGGCACCCCCAGGACAGGTGTCCCACCTCCCCGCAGCTGAAGCAGCGTCTCTGCTCCGCGGCCGACCCTCGGGGTTCCCCGAAGGAGCGTGGGGGGGGCCTCGGGGGTTCGGGGGCCGGTGTGGGGTTTCAGGGCCGGCCGGTGTTCTCCGTCTTCCCAGGCCGGCCGGGCCGCAGTACAGCGTGGGCTGCCAGGTATCCTTCGACCAAGGTTACCAGTTGTTCCGCGCTCTGGGGGTTGCTCTGACACGCGAGCTTTTGACCCTCGTAGGGCAGCGCCCGGAGATACCGGTCCATGAGGACCCTTTCTACGGGGCCAGGGCCCGAGGGTTCCGAGATCAGCCACCGGTTGGTGAGTCGGGTGAGCTCATACATTTGGCCCCGGGGTGGCTCGGCTGGGTTGAAGGTCCAGTCGTGGACCTGCTGCGCTCGGGAGAGGAGTGTGTGCCCGAGCCTTTTCTGAATCTCCGCCTTCAGCTCATCGTAGGAGACCGCCTCCTCCATGCATAGGTCCTGATATGCGCTTTGGGCCGCCCCAGAGAGGAAGGGTGCGATCAGGTCCGTCCACTGGGCTCGGGGCCAGCCTTCCCTGGTCGCGGTCCGCTCAAAGGTGAGGAGGAACGTCTCCACGTCATCAGCCTCGGTCTGCTTCACCAGAAACCTCGCCGGCTGGATAGGACGCCCTTGGTCCCGGTCGAGGAGCCTGTTCACCAGCGTGGTGTGGTGTTCCTGCTGTGCCTTCTGCATTTCCATCAGCTGGCCCAGCATGGCGCTGTAATCGGGGGGTGTCGCCATGTCTGGGATCTGGTGCGCCTGTTTTCCGATGCTGGTCTGTTTAACGCGATGCCCACATCCTCCACCATATGTGGCAACCTCGGGGAGGAGAAGAGGTGCCACCAGACCAGTATTGGAAAACAGTTGACTGTCCACACCAGTTTCACAATTAACCAAATTTATTGTAGACTCGGGAGAGGGGGAGAGAGGGGAAAACTCCGCCGCCGCGGAGGGGGGGTCGGTCCTGAGGGGGCTCAGGCTCTGGACTCGTCGTCTGGGGTTGAGCGTGGGGTTCGGTGCACGGGGTCGGGTTCTCAGACGGTCCAGGGTTCGGCAGGAGGGAGGGATGTCAGACAGGCGGGGGGCGGTACACAGGCGGGCTCTCAGACGGACCAGGGTTCGGCGGGCGGGAGGGATGTCAGACAGGCGGGGGTCGGTACACGGGCGGGTTCTCAGACGGTGCAAGGGTCGATCGGCCAACGGGGTCCTCCTGGGGAAAAGGGTCATACACGGCGCTTTATTCACTCTCTCTCTACCTACTAGAGGCCTGCCACACTCTACCACGGAGAAATGACAAGGACAAGACGACAACCGTCATCATGAGATTTGTAAATCGCAAACGCAAAACGGCACTGTTGAAACAAGGAAGGAAACTGAAGGGATCAAACGTCTACCTCAATGAGCATCTCACCAAACGCAACGCCGACATAGCCAGGAAAGCACGTTTCATGAGGAAAGACAAGAAGATCCAATCTACATGGACCACCAACTGCAAAGTTTTCATCAAACTCAACGGAGCACCGGAGGAGGCCAGAGCACTGTGCATACGAAGCATCGAGGAATTGGACAAACACCAGTGAGCACATGGCCGGGCCTGTAAGGTAATCTACACCTATGCTATGTGACTGAACAAACATTTCAACCATGACACAAAACGAAATAACTCATTCATCGACTTCAGGAGACAATACACAGTTAATGCAAATGATTATGGATTATGATGCTCTGGAACTGAAATCATGTGAATACACTGACCATAAGTTACTGGACATTGAGATTGACCCGGACAATAATTTCTTTTCCAACATCAATGACAACTGCTACTATTACACAGATGAACAGTACAACCACTCCATCAAGCCTAATGGAAAATTATCATTAATACACTTCAATAGCAGAAGCATGTATGCTAACTTTTAAAAAATCAAGGAATATTTAACTCGGTTTAAGCATCCATTCAACATAATTACTATATCTGAGACTTGGATCAATGTGGACAATGGAGTGGATTTCGAGCTGGATGGATATGAATTTAATTATATAAATAGAAATATTAAGGGGGGTGGAGGAGTAGCGGTGTATGTGGATAGAAATTTGAACTATATGGTAGTAGAAAACATGACAAAGGTGATTGATAACTTGGTGGAATGTTTAACAATTGAAATATGTATGGAAAATAGTAAAAATATATTAGTTAGTTGTATATATAGAGCCCCAGATACTAGTATAGAGGTATTTAAGGATTGGATGGAAGAGATGTATACATTAAATAATCAAAAAGTACTTTTTATCTGTGGGGACACCAATATTGATCTTTTGAAATCAAACAGTCATAGAATGACAGAGGAATTTATTAATACCATGTATAGTATGAGTTTACATCCAAACATTACCAGACCCAGCAGAATTACATCACATAGTGCTACATTAATAGATAATATATTCACTAATGATATAGATAATAAAACAATGAGCGGATTATTAATTAATGATATCAGTGATCACCTACCTGTTTTTACTGTCTATGACTGTAATTGCAAGAGGAAGTTGACAGATTGCAAATTACAATTCAGAAGAGTCAGGACAGAGGAAGCCATTAATGCACTTAAGCAGGATTTATTAACGCATGATTGGGAGTCTGTATTTATAGAAAATGATATTGATTGTGCATATGATAAATTCTTAAGGATATTCAAAATATTATTTGATAAACATTGTCCACTAAAACAATATAGTAAAAAACATAATTATACTGACCAACCATGGATAACTAAAGGACTGCAGAATGCATGCAAAAAGAAAAATACTATGTATAGAGAATTTATCAAACGCAGAACTAAAGAGGCAGAAAATAAATATAAAAAAATACAAAAATAAGCTAACACATATATTAAGGAGATGCAGGAAGGATTATTATAGTAAACTATTAGATAACAGTAAAAATAATATTAAAGGAATATGGAATATATTAAATAGTATTATTAGAAATGACCCGGGACATATACATCATCCTAAATATTTTATGGATAAAGATATCAATAATTACAATATGGACGATGTTGTTAATAGTTTTAATAATTTCTTTGTAAATGTGGGACCAAACTTGGCGAAAAATATTTCTGATCCTGTGAATTCTGAGGAATGCACTGATAACATTATAGAAAGGAACTCCTGTTCAATGTTTATTGCAGCAGTAGAGGAGAGGGAAATTGTTGAAATTGTCGATAAATGTAGTAATAAAATGTCCACTGACTGTAGTGACATTGACATGAAATTAGTCAAAAAGATAATTGGAGGGATATTGAAACCACTTACATATATCTGCAACTTATCATTTCAAACCGGAAAATTTCCAAGCAACATGAAAATAGCCAAAGTCTTACCACTGTTTAAATCTGGGGACAGACACAACTTCACAAATTACAGACCTGTTTCATTGCTTACGCACACGGACGTAATTTACGGGGGGGACACGGGGGACATGTCCCCCGCACTTTTTCAAAAGGCCGTTTTGGTCCCCCGCACTTTTTACCGTCCAAAAACAATGTTACGCTATAGTGAACAGAGACGGGTCAAGCACTAGGACCAAGCGGAAAACTGCCGCTCAAGCTGATTGTTCGCTAGCAGAGCCCTGGAAGACGTGTCTTAAAGAGACAGGCGTCATTTTAATAGGCTCATACAATATTAATATCTGAACTTGCACCTATTATTTCAAGAATCATGAAAGGCTTTCAGCAAATATTAAGGTGCTATTAATTACATACTAATAAGACAAATCTACCACATAATAAGTTAAACTACACAAAATGAGACAGGCCTATAGACAATTCTAGTATTGGCTATATCAGATTGTGATGCCAGCTGAACTAACACACCTAATGAAACATAAAAATCAAATGTTTTACCCATTCAAAATATTAAATGACTTACTAATTAATTATCAGAATTAATCAGAATATGTGCTTCAACTAGCTCTCTCTATTTTGACCATACATGTGTTTGTATCCCTGTTAATATAGCCTACACATAACACAACACTTTTACTTTCAGTACTTGAGTAGTACATTTTAAAATACTTCTACTTGCAATACTTAAATACAAAACATTTTGAATACTTTAGTACTTCCACTTAAGTATGGTTTTTAAAGAACACTTCTACTTCTACTCAAGTCACTTTTTTGATAGTACTTGTACTTCTACTCAAGTCTTGGTCTCCAGTACTTTATACATCTCTGTGTGTATTACACCAGAACATAATAGTAGTCAGTAATTGCAGACCATGCTCCAAGGAAAATCAATGAAAGAGGGAGATCATTTTGAATCTGAAAACATGGTAAAATGCACCAGAATGCGGGAAATTGCAACTACTTCTTTCAAATTTTTCTGGGGGAGGACCCCCAGACCCCCCGTTTAAATATGTCCCCCCCACTCTCAAAACGCTGATTACGCCCTTGCTTACGCAATTCTCCAAAATTTTAGAAAAACTCTTCAATAACAGATTAGATAAATTCATTGAAAAACACAGTCTACTCAGCGATAGCCAATATGGATTTAGAGCAAACAGATCAACAGCGATGGCATTAATGGAATCAGTTGAAGAAATCACTAACTCTATAGATAAATACAAGTATGTAGCTGGGATATTTATAGATTTAAAAAAAGCATTTGATACTATTAATCATGACATATTAATTAATAAATTGGAAAGATATGGGATTAGGGGAATAGTATTAAAATGGGTGAGAAGCTACTTGAGTGACAGGAAACAATTTGTGAAGTTGGGTGAGTCTGTGTCAACATGCTTGAACATTGCTTGTGGAGTCCCCCAGGGGTCAGTGTTGGGTCCGAAACTGTTCATATTATAAATGATATGTGTGAGGTATCAAAAATACTAAAAATGGTCGTATTTGCAGATGACACAAATATTTTTTGTTCTGGAACACATTTACCTGAGCTTTTGGACCTGATAACTGATGAACTGGGCAAGTTAAAAAGGTGGTTTGATAGAAACAAATTGTCACTAAATCTGTCTAAAACTAAATTTATGATATTTAGTAAATATAAAATAGATAATCTAGTAAATATACAGGTAGATGGGGTCGCAATTGAAAGAGTATTTGAAAATAAATTTCTTGGGGTGATAATAGATGATAGACTGAACTGGAAATCTCATATTAAATATATACATACTAAACTATCAAGAAGCATTGCAGTCTTGAGCAAAGCAAAGCACGTTTTGGACTATAAATCACTCCGCATGCTCTACTGTTCCCTGGTTTTACCATATCTAAATTACTGTTCAGAGGTTTGGGGAAATACATATAAATCTTCACTTCAGGCAATAATTATTATTCAAAAAAGAGCTTTAAGAACGATACATAAAGCGGGATATCGAGATCATACGAATATATTATTTTTGAATTCAAATCTATTAAAATTCATGGATATTATAGAATATAAAACTGCCCTAGTAATGTACAAAGCTAGGAATAATCAACTCCCTGGAAATATCCAGGTGATGTTTGCTGATAGAGAGGGAGGCTACAATTTAAGGGGAGAGTTAAATTTCAAAACTCAAAGCGCTCGGACAACATTGAAATCATTATGTATAACTATAAGTGGAGTAAAGCTATGGAACAGTATAAATGTGGAACTCAAGCAATGTTCAAGTATGATGCAGTTTAAAAAAAGATATAAAGAATGTATTATTATGAGGTATCAGGAGGAAGAGTTAAATTAACAATCGATATATGTTTACTAAGACATTGTATATAAAGATGATAATAATATATCAAAATATAATTATAGAATATGTAAATACTGTAAGTGTATATATGTATGAATTACTTTATTTTAAAACATTTGTTTAACTGGAAAGATTTTGTTTAGTTAAGTTTGATAAGGTTATACCATGTGGGTATATAAAATAAAAAATGAGATGACGCTGAAGTACGCGTAAACGAAGGGGTAGGATTCAATAAGTTTTATACTTCATCCTACTCCTTTTTGAACATGAGATATATATTTTTTTGTTGTTGCCTGAGAGGCTGTATTACATTTTTTTTTATCATATTGAATTTATTGTTTATTTGTTTTTAACTGTTGCCCATTTTCTTTATTTTTTAAAACATGTTCAAAATAAAGATTTTCATTCATACTACCACCATACTGCTCTCCAGCTACTCCTTCCCCGTTTGGGACACTTCTTGCTGCTTTTATCTTCTCTCCCCTCATTAGGGTGAGTGGCTGCAGCTGCTCCGCTTCCTGGTCTCGTTAGACCTCCATATATGGTCGGGTTTCCTTTAAACAGAGGGGAGAGTGAAAAGCGCTCCACGGCCACCAGATGGCATGGTGCAATATAAACCCCATCCACCACTTTCCCACATACCCTCCTCCTTACCTGTACCCGGCGGGCGCCACAAACTGTTTAAAGGTGAGGTCCCAGAGGATCATTTTTTTGTGTTCTGCCCAAGTGACATGGTGACAACCTAACCCCAGTGATAACACAATACAAAAAAAAAAGTATTTAGTCTCATTACTCATCAGAGATGTGAAAACAAATCTTTTCAATTGACATGGAACATCTTTAAGCAGAGTTTTGTTTATTTAAGTTTGTGTATAGTGTATTAATTCCTTATTATTGCTGAGCCTTACTATATTAACCTGGTCCCATTTTTTACAAACTAAAGTTTGTAAAAAATGTAAACCAGGGGTTGGCAAGTAACTTAGGCTTCGGGCCATTTTTTTTTTAACCAGTAGATGGCGGGCCAAAGGCTAATTAAATGCCGCTCCGGTGGGTGGAATCCTAACGCAGCTACACGTAGTAGGCCTATGGATAGGCTACGAATTAAATACTCTTAATGAACTCAACACGGGGCCTTTAATTCCATGTCAAACCTCATCACAAATGATAGATACAATGTTACTGTTACGGGGGGTAAGCAAGTGGACCCAAATGCACACACAGAGAGACACAGACACAGAGAGTAACGGATACGGGGGTTTTACTGGGGGGCAACAAATACGATAAGAAAGGGAATAGGATGAGGGGGGCTGGGTAACAAGCAGGTAGTCGGACAGGCGGGGGTTCGGCAACAGGCGGGTAGTCGGACAGGCGAGGGTTCGGCAGGAGAGTAGTCGGACAGGCGAGGGTTCGGCAGGAGGGTAGTCGGAGAGGCGAGGGTTCGGCAGGAGAGTAGTCGGACAGGCGAGGGTTCGGCAGGAGGGTAGTCGGACAGGCGAGGGTTCGGCAGGAGGGTAGTCGGACAGGCGAGGGTTCGGCAGGAGGGTAGTCGGACAGGCGAGGGTTCGGCAGGAGGGTAGTCGGACAGGCGAGGGTTCGGCAGCAGGAGGGTAGTCGGAGAGGCGAGGGTTCGGCAGCAGGAGGGTAGTCGGAGAGGCGAGGGTTCGGCAGCAGGAGGGTAGTCGGACAGGCGAGGGTTCGGCAGGAGGGTAGTCGGATAGGCGAGGGTTCGAAACGGAGTACTAGGAAAACACAATGACTCAAGGAGGGACCAGGGACGAAGTACTTAGTTCTTCCAGGTCTACCCCCTCTTTTGAATTGGCCTAATATAGGTTATATAGGTAAGGTTATCTGATCTTTTGTCGGTCAAGCAACAATGTTTTTTTATTTCCGACTTAAAGACGAATTTAAACATTGCAAGAATAACGGTTGTTCTGGTGTTTCTTTGTCTGTTTGCGCCCGCAGTATGATTGGGGGAAATGGGCCTATTTGTAAACCGTTGTTGTAAAATAAAAAATAACTTTTTTTGAAAAAAAAAACGGACTTCCAAAATTATTTAGCGGGCCAAGAAATATTGCTGGCGGGCCAGTTTTGGCCCACGGGCCGCCTGTTGCCGACCCCTGATGTAAACTTTACTTTAGTTTATATTAAAACAACTCATTTGGATATAGCCTACACCTTAAATAGATTTAAAAACCAAAAAATAGCCCTGCCATGACAGTTGTGTATCCTCTCCTCTGTTGAGAGGGGCCTTTGGACTTGTCTGGGATCCCTAGCAGAAGGCTGGGCTGGCTGGGGATGACCAATCAACACGATTATCAAGTCTTTAAATCCATAACTTACAAGCAGATAACAAATTGTCTTTCGTTCATCAGCCTATTCTTAGCCATATATTAGCCTAGCAATAAAGCTAACGAGTTATAAGCGATTAGCTGTGGTTAGTGGAAGAGTATGACAAAACCGAGAAAGAGCAATGCCTGCACAGCAGTCCTCGGTCCACATTTTCAAAGTCTGTTTTACGCTCTTGTGTATGCTCTGTATACGGAGAGGTGTATCGGTAGGTCCCCCTGCACCAAGGCGACCGGCAGCCAACGGTTACCCGTGTGCGGCTGCCTCCTCTCTCCTCCACTGGGTCATTGCTGCCGTCAGGAAAGGGTTGGTGCTGGGAGGTGGCTGTCTGTAAGTACGGCTGATGACTCCAGTGCGTGTCCGGGCAGCCCTTCTATGTCCTGTCCCGGACGTAGAAGCCCCAGTGTGGCAGTTGACTCCTGCCACACGCCACACAAGTGGCTTTTCGGAGCTCCTCCAACACAGGTTGATGTTGTATATAAATCCATTTATTGGAGATGGCAAGATGGTACAAGCCGAGCAGATGTAACATGCTGTCATGACAGTGGCTCTCTTCTGAGTGTATGTGGTGATAGCTGGTTTATCCTGGGTGCCATAATTTCTCATGCACCACAGGTGTGCAGCCCCACCCAGCCCCAGAGTCTAATCAGTCTGACTCAGTCCAGGTGAGGCTGTAAACCAGCTATCAACCACAACCCTCACAAAAACCTTTATAGACAATTTTATACAGTTTACATGTGCTGGCCAAGTTTGTGTTCCCCAATTACGGGCTTATAGATCCCTACCTCCAGCAACATTATTGGTCGAAAAACAGATTAAGCATATTAAGATTTAAGCTTGTCCGCCATCAGACTTTAGATATGAATTTAAAGTCTGATTTGTAGGACTAGGGTTATGGAACAACAACATGATAGTTTGGTCTTTGTTTTTTACTTACTTATCCCCGAAGGTCACATATTTTCCCGCTAGATAAGATTAGCGGATAATAAATTATCAAAGTGCTTCAAAGAGGGGTAAAACGAGACACAATTTGAATAACAACCTTAATGATAAAGGGGAAAAAAAGAGATAATCAAGTATTCATAGACCAGTATGTTGTTCATCTCTTGTCCAACTTGTAAACAGCAAATAGTATATTTCCTTCTTGCTCCTGTAGGTCAAGAGGTAATATACCATTACATAGTGCAGTGTAATTTTTTGGCCGTAACATAAGGGGCTCTCCCTTGAAACGGCCCCCACTCATGTCCACCATCGGAGCGCAATACCAGAGACTTGTTCTCTTAACGACCTGCCTTCCTTCCCCCTTCCATTTTTCTACAGAAAATAAGACTAAATTATACAGCTCCCCTTCCCCCCACACATTAATATTCATCAACGATGCATTCCACCTTATTAAGCATTTAGAGTAAACAAACGTGTTCGGGATCATTAGGGTTTGAATTTAAAGACAAAAAAAGGTTCACCGGGAGCCACAGGATTCAGCGGCAGCCCCCTGATAAGAGAGCGTGACCCTGTTAAATGAAGCCATTATTCACTGTGCTGCGTGCTGCTGCATTGTTGCAGGAAAACATTACAGTCCTTTATTAGCTGCACTAATTCATAGACGGTGGCCTTATGCAGACTTCTGTTTACCATTAATAAAATAGAGTTGTTTTTTTAATAAAAAACAGACGTCGATAGTTCCACAGACGGTTGTGTTCTGAAAGTACGCTGTCACTGCTTGGAAATGTGCAATAAATTAACTTCCATCGACCTCTCATATGCATAATGTTCACCATCAGCACCATCACTTTGTAGATGAAGTTTGTTAATGATGCACCAAAGTTCACTTGGACTCTTCAAGGACTACATGTAGACTTTAATAAAGGTTGTTTCGGAACAGCATCTGCTATGCAAACATCTCATACTCTATTCTTTTTAATCAGAAGCAGATTCTTTCCCTGTGGACACAATTACATTCCTCATCATTCAGGCCTGGCACATCCCGGCCAGACTTGACATAACATAACTCTTGTTTCCATTTCCAAAACATTTTTCTACTCTTTTTGTATGTTTGTTTTTACAACATTATCACCATCATTTTTGGATTTTAGTGTTAATCCAAGGAACAAAGAAAACTATTGAAACACAAGCTTTATTAAGAAGCAAAAATCCATGTTGTGATCCGCCCTAAAGGCAGTCTGGGGTGGTGTGTATAGTGAGAATGCCGTTTGAAGCACAGGTTGTTTTGGGTGAATTACATGTTTGTCTATCTTTTTGTTGAAAATATGAAAATATGTATGAAAATAACTAAAATATGTGTATAGCTTTGATGACATTCATGTTTCAAAATGGCTGGAAACATAGACAGTCAAAATGTATATTTAAAGATCCTATTGATAACATTTTAATGTAGACAAATCTTTAAAAAAAAAAAAAAAATAATACATCCACAGAGCTTCTAGAAAGGTGTGGAATAAAAGGGAAAAAAAAAAAATCATAAATCAATGAATCACAATCATTATGATTGTGAATTAATAATTTAAAAATGTTGCTGGGTCCAAATTAAATGTTTTGTTTATCTCTGTCTAAGATGACGTATAAGTCTGACGTTTGGTTCCCGTTTGGTTCACCTAAATATTTAGCTGATGTAAAGCTACATGTTGCAAAATTAATTCATTACTCCACCAATTCAGTAGCCTGGCTCCGCCCACCTACGTACTTCCGCTCAAATTTCATTTCACTTCAGTACTAGGTCTGGCGATGCTACTATGTTAGAACGATTTCTTTTCCCCAAAATCTGCGGTCCAATCAGCGAACAGGAGGCGCGGCCTGAGAACAGTGACGTAGAGGTCGTGCGCGAATTTCAGTTATGGCGTAAGTACAGAGGCGGGCGGAACCAGGCTAATGCTAATGCTCACTGCATCTGCCGTTTGTATACTGCGCGCAACGTGGTTTCTGGCGCATGAAATATGTCACGACCAAACGTTAGCGATTGGTTAAGGCAGATCCAGAGTGGCACTGGGCAGAGCCAATAGGTTTTAAACTTCAACAGCACCCGCCTTCAAGTGAGACATCGTTTGTCTCTACAGCACTGCTAGACCTTAAGTATGAATGAAATGAGTACCAAGGTCTAGTTAGGACTAGGCTACCAATTCAGTACTCCACTAATAAATCACTATTAATGTCCATGTCCTAGCGCTTGTAATAATACATAATAATACATCTCAGCAGTATTAATGTCCATGTCCTAGCACTTGTAATAATAAATAATAATAAATCACAGCAATATTAATATCCATGTCCTAGCGCTTGTAATAATAAATAATAATAATGAATCCAGTGTGGAATGATTTCAAATTATCGTAATTTTTATTAGTTATTAGTTTTGTATTCGAACATTATAACATTATTCTAAATTTTTCGGTTGTAGTTTAGTACACCGTCATAATTTGTTGACCTTACTTTGCCTTTAAGAGTGCCATTACCTTTAATCAGTAAGGTTGTCACTGATGATGTACTCTTAAAGGCACAATGTGTAAAATTGTGTGGCATCTAGCGGTGAGGTTGCAGATTACAACAAATTGAATACCCCCCCCCCACCTCTCCCTTTCCAATGCTGTAGGAGAAGCTATGGTGGCCTGTACTATATACCAGAAAACTGTAATTTAATACATGGTCCAAATCTCAACGAGTAGTTTTTTGTTTAAGTCTGCAATAGTTTCCACCATTGTACACATATGCAAGACTGTATACAGTCACCTGTATACAGTATGTGTGTGACATTCACACTGGAGCTCCACTGACCACACAGTTCATTACCTGCTTTTTCCTGTTGTAGAGCTAGTGGGATACACTTCTAAACAGCCATTTTAAAGTTATATCCATTCTGAACATTTTGTAACTTGAGACGTATCCAGTTTAATTGAACTTTAGTTAGGCTAGCAGGGTCATTTGTAATTTGCCTATTGTGTAGAAATATTTACCGACCCTCTCCTGGGCAGGTAGAGACACCGGTATGAGACACACGCGTCTCATACCGGTGATCACGTCTTTAGTTCACCATGTTACATTGCTAATTCAGAGCGTGAATATCTGTTGAATATATATCTTTGGGTAGTAGCGCTATGCTGCTGTAAATGTCATTTTCAATTTTGATGTTGGGACGTTCCTGGCGGGCGGGCATTATTGTAAAACGTATTGAACGCGGGGGAACCCCCCCAGGCCAGCTACTAAATGTTGGCAAACTAACCTATTTTAGTCTCAACAACGGCAAAGTGTTTATGTCTCTAGAGCCGTTTGTCCATTCTGGGCTACTGTAGAAAAATGGCGACCCGCTCCCCATGTAGATATAAATGGTTTACTCTAAGCAAACAAAAACATAACAATTATTATTTTCAGGTCATTATACACTAATGAAAACATACTTATGAATATTTTATTCAATTTCTGCCAAGTCTGTTCCACTAGATGCCACGAAATTCTACACGCTGGACCTTTAAGGTGTTATCTTTTATCCATATATGGCCACACTTTTAGCAAGTAGCAGCTTCGGCTTTTTTGAGATGATGTTTCTTGAATGGTAATCCCCACACTCACTAGTACACTAGTACCACTTTGAGAAATGGCAAGACCGACAAATCTATTAAGATTTGTTGTCACTTTGAGCACTTTATACATATATATATACATATATACATATATATATATATATATATACATATATATATATATATATATATATATATATACATATATATATATATATATATATATACATATACATATACATATATATATATATATACATATATA